>JANHAO010007061.1:0-20581 GCA_026873985.1 Saraca asoca
ACAATATTTTTTAATATTTACAAATATACCCTTATATTTTTATTATTTACGCGTATCCCCCACGTGTCGGTGTCCTATATTTTTTAAAAATGTCGTATCCTCGTGTCTGTGTCCGCATTTCTCTGTGTCTACGTACCGGTGTCCGTGTAACATAGATATAAAGAAAATGATTTAAAGAGGAAATATTTATTTATTTATACAAATAAAAAAATATATTAATTATTATACTTCTAAATGAATAATAGATAATTATGTATTTTTAATATATTAATTATATGAACAAAATTATCTTTTAATAATTATTATAATTATATTATTTATATATGTTTAAATCACATCAATTATTACGTTACAGTTAAAAAATTGACTTATGCAAATATGTTGGTGGCTGTCATTGATCGTTGAACGTGGGCCCATGCATTTGTTTTTACCCTGCAACTACTTCCTTATTTGGTTTGGACCGATCATCCAAGAGTTGAAAGTCACTTTGAACCGTGTCCAAGGTAATGATGATACA
Organism: Saraca asoca; assembly: GCA_026873985.1. Taxonomy (NCBI): domain Eukaryota; kingdom Viridiplantae; phylum Streptophyta; class Magnoliopsida; order Fabales; family Fabaceae; genus Saraca; species Saraca asoca. The sequence continues at coordinate 518 of JANHAO010007061.1, forward strand.
CTAGAAAATTCGCTCCAGTGAACCACTCAACGTTGAGTTTCAGAATCATGGTACGGCCAAAAAGCAAATGTCCCAAATTCCCGGCAAATGTCTTCATGTTCGTCTTCTTGCAAGTAACGGTATACTCCGACTATCATTTGCAGTCAGCACACCAGTACGGATTGTGGGTTCAAGCTATGCGGGACCAAGGTTAGGTTTCCCAGAAATAAAACTCAATTAACTTTCGTGCATATATATTTTATCTATAAATTTCATAGAATTGATAAATAAATTATTATTATTAATTAAGTTAATATATGAAATATATATATACACATATTTGAATGATATAAAAATTTCTCTAATTAATCAACTTTTGAGAATTTTTGTCTTGAAATCCACTCTGACTGAGTTCTCCTACAAAGAAATCACTGTCATCGATCTTTAATTTTGAACCATTAAACTCTCATTACAGGTTATCAAAACATTCCAGAAAAGATATAAAAAGAAATACAATAATATTATAATCACATTTATTATTTAGATTCTTTTATATTTAAAATTAAGTCTTATTGTGTTACACCTATTAATAGTTATTTTAAGGTAAATTTATCATTTTTAGAGAAATAATGATGAATAGAACATTTAAAAGTGATATTTGGAATGAATTTGTCTTATATATGTTTACTCAAGAGGTGGGGCTTAACAAGTAGGAGTGCTAAACGGATCGATCCGCACGGAGCGGGCTTAGTCCGCACGGATGTGGATCTAAACGAACTTGTTCCGTTTAGATCCACATTTAAACGAATCAACTATTGTCTGTTCCAGTCCTCAAAAAAATACAGATCGATCCGCTAAGTTCACAGACTTGAGGTTAATTTAGCATTAAATTGATTGGTCCGTGCGGATCCCCATTAGTCCTCATAAATGCGGGCCTAAACGGGTTTGATCCGTTTAAATCCACATTTAAATGGACCAATTATTAACTGATCCAGTCCGTAAAAATAATGCGGACTGGTCCGCTAGACCCCAAACTTTTGATTTGTTTAGCACCCCTATTAACAAGATTTACAAGGAGTTCATGAGGTGGCAAATGGCAAACCTTCACACGCCCATCACCTAGCTTGCAATTAAGTAAATGCTAATGCTTTTAGAAATCTTGTTATTCTGGGAAACAATAAGATATCATCCATGGGTCCATGAAATCAGATATGACTATTTGGCATATGCAATAGGTCATCTTGACGTTTGTGGCAAAATGTGGAAGCATTGTGCATATTGGGAACGACAATTGTGGCAGACAAACAAGATAATATCGCTATACCACATGATAGAAGTGACCCATGTGGGATATACTTTGTATCCCAACTGCTGGCAATATAGCTATATCTACTAAGAAAATGGATTAATTGGGGTTAATGATCTATTTACTTGTACGTAGCTTCTTAGCCATAAACCAAAGAACAGATCAGATTATAGGCCTGCGTTTCCTTGGGAAATTGTCTCAACTCTCGACGACTAGAATCCGGCACAACAAAGAAATCTTATCTCGGCTCTAATTATTTCAACCTCAATTTTGAGTGTGAAGAGTATATTGGGTATGCTGGCATGCAAGGTATTTTTTATACGATTATTGCACAAATATTTATATTATAATTTGTCACTATTTACTATACTAGATCATGCCTAGCAATTTGTTGGTGACAATGGTGTCACATCTCCCATTTCAAAAAATGTAATTAGCATGGATCATTAAAAGATGATCTATGAAATTATGACTCATAATTAATATGCGATAAAATCATATATCAAATATTTGAATAAAATTCAATAGTAGTGTGTGCACTTTAATTTAAAATCATATTAAAAAATTATATGTAAAGGAAACATAAATTAATCGTAATAAAAGTAAATATTTTTTTTTAAATTATGACTCATAAATAATAAGGTTAGCTTAGCTAATTACTAACTCTACTCTGATAAACCAGTAAATATTTTTTTTTAAATTATGACTCATAAATAATAAGGTTGGCTTAGCTAATTACTAACTCTACTCTGATAAACCCACATATTACAATGTTTGTACTTTCTACCTCTAGTAAATAGAAATGGACCCTACTTAATTGCGATTCTCAAAGCATTGAATTTCTAAAAACTATTAAAAATAAAGAGTGAGTACAACTATAATATTAAGTGAAGTGAGGATTTCTATCCTCCTTTGGATTGAAATCCTATTTTGTCATAAGACTTGTATAACATTTGCATATAACTATAATATATATATATATATATATATATATAAAGATGCAACATTCTTTTCTTAAAAGTTTAATGATCATGCACTTTCTATTAGCATAACATACCTATAACATTGTCAAGCAAGGGCTTTAAACTATCGCCCCTTCAAGACAAACATATAAATTATACCATGTGTTAGGTCATTGGTAAGATCAATGTCTACTGATAACTTATAATATGAGAAACTTTTAACATGAGAAACTTATAACTGATATATCCTTCAGGATTATACATGACATTTCTTGTAAATTTGTATCTTTTTTAACCATATCACTGGCCTCTTGTTGCATTATGTGACAATATTCATGAATATACAACTCTCACCACATGTAGGTCCTCCAATGTCCCCTTATTAGCACCATTTAACAATCAACAACCTTGAATATCATTTTGAGTCTAACTATCCTTATCTTACCCTTTCTTACCTTATTCATCTTCTACTAGCCTATTTCTTATCTTGGTCTTTGCCAAATAATTAATTATGAAAATATTCAAATTTATTAAGTATGATTTATGACTCTATTCTAAACTTTCCCAACCTTTACATACATACACATAGCACATAAATCAAATAAAGCTAATAACTCTAATTAATTATTAGGCTTAAAATATTTATCTAATTCTTCTTCTAATTATCCTAACAAACAAAAAATAATTTTAAATAAAATGAAGTTAGAAGTGTAGAAAATCACACTCACATTTATAGAAGAGAAATCTCCTAAACCTTACCTTAGAACCGTTATCCTATTTTTAATCTGAGTTTTTGAATTTGGGGAAAATCGCAACAATCAATGAGGTAATGAAATACTAAATAAGAAGAAGAACTTAAGGATATTAGACCTTTTTAGGCCAAAATATAGTAGGTTCATACCCTTGTACAGTGCAAGCTAGAACATTTTTTAGTTAAACAACGTTATTTGGAGCTACTTAATTACAAATGAAGGTTATAGAAAATGTCACAAATATTACTTCTTATATAGGCTCGTTAAGATAGCTAATCGATCTAGCAAAATCATACCGACTAGTTGACCGTCCATTGGGACCCAATCAACCAGTTAGCTTAGGTCGCAAAGTCATACTTGGCCCAAGACCCCAGTTTAATCTGTCTTATCATTTCATTTTAATCTAGATTTTGAGTTTTGAAGTTTATTTCAACCCATTTGTATTAGTATGGCTTGTCCTAGTTTAGTCCTATCATCATGAGATGTTATAGGAGAGAATTATTTTTTGGTCATGCAGTAGCATTGATATCTTAATATTATTGTATTCTATATGTTGATAAGTTATATGTTTTTATGTTATGGTTGAGTGTGTTTTAAAATTAAGAAAATGGTTTTCTTTTCTTTTCTTTCATTTTTTGGGTAGACAGAAAACAAAACAAAACAAACTAAACTTTACAACCCCTTGACAACAGAATGCCAGCAACAGCATCTCTAGGAATAGGACTAGACCAAGAGGAGCAGAAAAATAGCCATGAAAGCCCAGACCTAAGCTCAAATCAATACTAGCACAAAAGTTTGCTCCTCTATTAGCTTCACAATAAATATGACGAACTTCCACCTTCCAAGATCCTCACAATAGAGCCTGAATAAAAGAAGCAAACCATCTCAAAGAATGAGAATGGAGCAAGCAAGAGAAACAGAATGAACTGTGAATTAAGTATCCGATTCTAAAACAAAAGATCGAAACCCTATCTCCCAAGCCATTTGAAGACCATAAAAAAATATCTCATAACTCTGCTTCAAGAACTGAACAAGACCCAATCTTATAAGAAAAAGCCTCTAAAATATTCTCATTGTCGTCAAGAAGCACTCAACTGCAACTTGCTGTAATAGACATGTCAACAACTCCATCAACATTTAATTTAACGCATCCATGAACTAGTTTTTCCTAAGCAATCAATATCAAGTTTTTATTGTAACTCTCAACATAAGAGATAATAATATTAAAATTTTCAGTGTTACAATAAGATTAGAAATATTTCCATACCAACATACTTGATAGTTCCATAATAGGCTTTGTTGTAATTAACGTACTCGTATTTTTTTTGAGTAACAGCTGTGGTATTGTTTTCAATTGTTCATACTTGTAATAAAGCCTTCAAATTCAAAATCACAAAATTTTAGCTCTTGAATTGCCACTTGACCATAATGACGTGACACGCCAGCAAGGTTTCTCATATTTGATCCACGTGATCAATCATTGCCAATGGTTTTTCCAACATACATCATGAAGTTTTCTTTTGGAATAAATTGATCAGAATAATGGTGAACGGTGGGAAGTTGACTTGTATAAAGAATAGCATTAGTTATACACAATAGAAGTAATCTATCACGTACACTTCAACTTTTAACCTAGATTCAAAAGTAAAGTTGCAATATTACTAATGAAAATGCATTAGTGAGAAGTACTTGAGAGCTTATATAGATATTAATCACACTAATTGGTATACTTATAGATAAATAAGGAACATGCACGTGTTTATAGTGTAACATTGGCATGAATGAGATTCTCGTATTGTAGTTGATGATGTAATCATAATTTTTGTACATGTTTCTGAACATATTAACTTATGTGAGGCCATTAAGAGGTCACCTTATCTTTAAGGGACTTAGCAACCAAGATACAACCTAAGCCGATCAATCTGGAGTTTTTGATCATTCAACCGGGGTTCTGTATCATTTAACACTAATGATCTTTATGTTTTATTTTATGAAAACTTGAATTTTGTCCATAATATCATGTGATTTTTTCTCTAGGCAATCCACTTAGATGAACTTGGACCATCCAATTTGCTAGTTAATTCATCCGTGAGGCTATAACCTAAACAAATTTATTTTGGGACTGTGCCACAATGGGATACTTAAATGTTAATTTTGAAAAGGAAAGCATTTAATTACAATGATGGAAGACATAAGAAGAGGGCCACAACTTTTTTTAAAAAAGGCTTAATTTCATTTTTGGATCCCCTTATTTTCCGTTGGAGCAATTAAGTCTTCACATTCTCAAAATCATGTATATCTCGTTCAGTTTTCAAATAAATATTAATTAGTTGGAATGAATATTATGAAAAGCTGACATTGTCAAAAAAAATTGGTACGCGGCATTAAATTTTTTGGACCAGTCTGGCACATTAAACTTTCTGTGGAACCTTATGGCCCATTCAGATTCTTTGGATCTTCCCGCATCCTAGATTTCTTTGGACCCTTTTGACCCTTATAAGCTGCAATAAGGGTTTTTTTAGACAATTCAGATTTCTCCCACTCTGACATGTTCTTTCTGTGCGTTGAAGTGTGTTGGGCCCATCAGGCCCACGTGAATTTAAACCATACTGCAAGTCGGCGTATGTAAAATGTAAATTTCTACTGCATGAAATTTTTATTAGTGAATAATTTTACTAAGTACATTTCTTTAAAAATTATTTCATATTTACTTTTCATCACAAACAATAGAATTCACAGTTTTATGAATCATATTGTTTACTAAAAATTATGTACAATATATTTTTAAAATAAAATTTTACCGAACATTTCTGCTAATCACAGGAAACAATCAAACTGAAAGTTGTTAAATTTCACAAAAAAATAAATAAATAAAGTATCAATATTTTATATTACATCCTTTAGTTTTTTTTTTAATTAATTGAAGTTACAACTCATTTAACATGTACTTATAACATTTTGGATTAGAATTTAAGATAATATTAGATATTATTATATAAAATTACTAGCTGCATTGTTTAGTTTGATAATGATGTTGATATAGAAAAATATTTAATACTTCATTTATAATATGTATTTTTATTTAATAAAAATTAATTTTAAATTAAAAATTAAAAAATATACATTTTAATATACGCGTGTTTACAAATCTTATAATATACAGACAACATAGGTAACAACTACCTTTCTTTTAAAAAGATCCGTGCGATAATTGAAATATACATATATATTTCTTTACGAAAAGAAATGTATGAACTCACGGGGATTGTACGCACTACTATCTACTGTCGGGTGCTGTAATACGGTGGTGGCGGGCCCGCCGCATCTCATAACAGCCAAAAGATAATTACACTAACCAATAAAAATAATGTTATGATAAAATTACACAAATTTTATTTTCAGCCAAAAAATCTGTGTACCGACTACAAAGTGAGCAGGAACAAGGCGATTTTGCTTTTTCTTTCCGAAAAACATAAAGAGGCCCTTTGCATAAAGATAAAGAATTTGAAATCAAACTTTATATAAATAAAGTGACTATAACATAAAATAATCAGCGAAAGGACGACAAAACCGGAACCCGGATAAAAAGGACACACTCACTCCCCCTCACTGTCTTCTACCTTCTTGCCTTTGTGTTCCTCAAAGGCAGAGTGTTCATAGAGAGTTTGGGCGAGCAAAATGGGTCGGAGCTCCACAAGGATGAAATGGTTATCCATTTCCTTGCTTCTTCTTCCTCATTTGGCCATCACATCCATAGCAGAAGATGGTATGTGTCCTTTCGCTGCTTCTCTTCTCCACCTCACTCTCTCTCAAACTGAAACTCTAATAGCAGATTTTATATATATATATATATATATATATATATGTGTGTGTGTGTATGTATATAGTTTTCCTCTGAGAAAAATGCCTCTGTTGCTTACACATCTGTATTTTTTTTTTTTTTTAGATTTTGATTTCCGAGATCTGATACAATTACTGATTTCTCATTATGTTCTTGTTTCTTTAAGGATGGCTTCTCTGTAAAAACTATAGGTTTGTTGGAAATAATCTAAATTAGATTTTGAAAATAAAAAGGATAAACAGGATTGATGTGGATAATTTTTAAATCTTTATTTTTGTGAGAATAACGTTGACTTATTAGGATAAAGTTGGAAGAGTTTTTTCTTGGTCTATATCTAGCTGATTGTTGTAAAATTTGTGATTAGGTGTTTGAATTGACCTGATTTTATTTCTGGGTGTTAACAAACTCTCTGTTGCTTTTTCAGTTTAGATGATTCTGCTTCCATTTTTTAGTACAGAAACCAGTGAATGTGTGCAATGTATTGAATAATACAACATAAACAGAGTTCCTGTTTGGTGATTGTTGGTTAATACGCATTTAACCTTTGTTGCTTTCAACAACAACCATTTGTCTTACTTTGATGTCAAATCTTCTACTCACCCATTATTCATCCTCAAACCGTCCATTTTTTTCTATAAAAAAAAAATTAATTTTCCACCTATTTTTTGAAATTTTTAAAAACTGTGCCTTTTTTATGTTGAAGTTAATGGAATTGGGTAATTAGTATTTTTTTTATATTATAAATAAAATACACTCTAAATTGTTTCTATTATTAAAAAAATATATATCAATTTCGTTCATAAAAGATTCAAAATTGTATCAAAGATGAAATTATTACATATTTTGATGTTTGCTAAAAAAAAAAAAAAGATGAAAGCAACATGATGGTGGGGAATGGGTATGATTCGTGTTGGTCCCAACACTTTGCTCTTTTTTTTTTGTTTTATTATTATCCTAGGGACGCTAAATGACATTATTGTCACTTGTTCCCGCCAAATATCACCCAGTTTAGGCTAGCAATATTGGGAAAAGTAGAGGGGGCCATTGTGTAAAAGAAGCTCGCCCCTGATACTTCACCATTGTTATTGTCCTTTTGATCTCCATAGCAGGAAGCTATCTGATGTTCCCTCGAGGTTCTGCAAACAGAAAGTGGTTTTGTCTATATTCAAAATGAAAGGACGGAGTAAAGGGGAATTAGTTGGGACCCACACGCTCAATTTGTCTTGTTGCCGGTAACACCCACTGTATAGTGTAGGCAAATGCCAAATCTTGTGTGCTTGTTAAGTTGGCATTATTTGTTGACTCTCTTCATCCTCAGGGGTTGCTTCCTTTGTAACTTCGTTGAGTAAATATGAAGGACTCTCTCAAGGGCAAACTTACTTCTTAAGTTTTAGCTTTCCCTCAAAACTTAAGGATAAAATTTGGATTTTTTTAAGAGAATAAATTAAATAATAAATTGCTTAATTCATAGGAATTATTTTATATTCAAATATGATAATAAAAAAATATAAGTTTCAAAAATAATAATAGGTGTAACACAATCCGGAAAAATCCTATTTTTTTTGGGATAAATTTAATTATTTCCTTTGTAATGAAACTCCTCTACTCCTTTGATTAATTTATTGGTTTATTAATTTGCATATAGGGCTTGTGGCAAACGGAGATTTTGAGACAACCCCATCAAATGGGTTTCCAAGTGAGGCAATAATAGAAACACCAGGCGAAATCCCAAGCTGGAAGTCAAACGGCACCGTTGAGCTGGTGGAATTAGGGCAAAAACAGGGTGGGATGATCCTCATCGTACCCCAAGGTAAACACGCAGTGAGGCTTGGCAACGACGCCGAGATCAGCCAAGAGATAACGGTGGAGAAGGGCTCCGTTTACTCCGTCACGTTCAGTGCGGCTCGCACCTGCGCTCAGCTGGAGTCTCTGAACGTGTCCGTGCCACCTGCATCGCAGACGATAGACCTTCAGACTTTGTACAACGTGCAGGGGTGGGACCCTTACGCTTGGGCCTTTAGCGCCGAGGAAGACGAGGTCACATTGGCCTTCAAGAATTTCGGGATGGAGGACGACCCCACTTGTGGGCCCATTATTGATGATATTGCTATCAAGAAGCTCTTCACACCCGATAAGCCCAAAGGTAAAGTACTAAAGGGTAAAAAAAATTATAGTGTTCTTGAAAGTGAGAAAAAGTTAAAAAGAGAGAGAGAGAGAGAATTTTATATCATTAATTATTAATTATACTATGTTGATTTTTTTATATTATTTATGAAAACACAATCTCTAAAATAAAAAAAATTTATGGTACTTCAAGTTCTTTTTTAACACTAGAAATTAATTAATTTAAAACTAGTTTATATACAAAAGTGTACAATAGATTGAATTCTGAATAATTTATTTTTTGGGACATAACTTTATCACCAAAGGGAACCTCCTTATAAAATTAAAATACACACTCGAGAGAAAATGCCTACTTCTTCACTTTTTTATACAAGGACTATAACTTTTCATTGATGGCCAGTGCAAAGATTAAAATAAACATCTGATATTGCAGTTCAAAATTTAAATTATTTTGTTGGTTGCATAATCAAGAGAAATATTGTAAGTTTTTTTTCTCAAATTTGTGGTTGATTATTGTGCCATCCCAAATGTGTGAATTTTTTTTTTTTTGTCTTATAGTAACATTAAAATTTTAATATTACTATCTACTATATTTTTTTAACATTTCTGGAGTGGATCTTAAAATTAAAAAAAATAATTTCCTAATTGTGAAATATTTTCCCAAGAGTGATCATCACACATGGCTAGTGGTCAATTCTATTCTTTATTAATTTTGGTACAATTTTTTAGATAGAAGTTACAATTATTCTAGTAAGATTACAACATGATAACATCTAGCTAGAGTTTCTATGAAGCTGCATACAATTTCAAGGCATCTCCTGAGATGAAATCACTATGCCCTCTAACTAAATTTTCAGAATTCCTTTCTTATGTGTTAACTTGTATTAGAAATCATTTGTTTACTTACTTGAAATACACTGCACTCTGCAGACAACGCAGTAATCAATGGAGATTTAGAAGAAGGTCCATGGATGTTCAGGAACACTTCACTGGGTGTCTTGCTCCCCACCAACCTCGACGAAGAAACTTCCTCGTTGCCCGGTTGGATTGTTGAATCCAACCGCGCCATCCGCTACATAGATTCCGACCATTATGCCGTCCCACAGGGCAAGAGAGCCATTGAATTGCTTTCAGGGAAAGAAGGCATAATCTCCCAGATGGTAGAGACCACACCAAACAAGCAATACACTTTAAACTTCTTGTTGGGCCATGCCAACGACAAGTGCAAGCAGCCTCTTGCTGTAATGGCCTTTGCTGGTGACCAAGCTCGAAACATTCACTACACACCAAATTCCAATTCCACTTTCCAAACTGCTAACCTCAATTTCACTGCAAAGGCTGAGAGGACTAGAATAGCTTTCTACAGTGTGTATTACAACACGAGAACTGATGATATGAGCTCTTTGTGTGGACCTGTGGTAGATGACGTGAGGGTTTGGTTTTCTGGGTCTAGAAGAAATGGGCTTCATGGGTTTGGGTTGGCCAGGCTTGGGCTTGTAATTTTGGGTTTAGTTTGGGTTTTGGTTTAAATGGGCTTGATTTGGTTCGGTTTGTTTAGGTAGTAGCATGCCTAATAGCTTTTGTTGTTATGGTCTTCAAGTTTTTGGCATGAGAATTGAGAAATGGGATGTATTATTAGCTCCGGTAATGATAGTCTCATTCATATGATCTGCCTCAGTTACTGTCACTTTGGTATAAACAAAAACTTTTTGGACTCACGATCAAATTTGTTTTCTTCTATTGACAACAAGAACTAAAGACATTCTTAGAAACTATTCAAACTTTTCACTAATGATTTATTTGTTGGTGTCTAACGAAACGAAAGAATAAGTTTAGTAAAACTCTCGTTACTTTTGGAATGATTATACTCATTTTTGTTTTAAGTTTTACACTCATATTTTTTTTTATTTTCAAAAATATAATGTTTACTTAAGCGTGTCTATATATATATATATATATATATATATATATTAGTTAATACATATTCTTAAAAATAAAATGACGTGAGTATAATTAATTTAAATTTTAACAGAGGAAAATATAATGACCTTATTTAATAATTAATTAATTATATTAATTATATTAACCATCAATTGATAACTAATTATATTAGTTAATTTTTTCAACTAATAACAATAATTATTTTGTATAAAAAAATTTAGTAAAATCAATTCTTTACTATTAACTGTTTATATATATAATTACGTAAAAAGATATAAGTATATTTTATAATTTATTTAAGTATTCTTTCATTTTAATAATATTTTAGATTTTAAAATATTATTTATCATATTTTTCTTTTAAAAAAATATTATAATTTATTATATTTGTTAATTTTTTCTTAAAAATAAATAATTATAATCTATTATTTATTAGATTTAAAAAAAACTAATAGCTATAATTTATTATAAATTTTTATTAAAAAATAGATCATTTTAGATAAAAATAAATTTATTATTATTACTAATTATTATTGTTATTATTCATGTTATTATTTTTATAAGTTAATAATGAGAAAAAAAGGAAAAAATGATTAAATTATATTTAATACATATAAATCAATTAGGAAATAATTTATCAAAAAATATATTTCATTTATATTTCTTACGAGGATTTTTCAGTGTATCAAAGGCAAGGATATAAATAGGTAATGATTTTTTTTACACCCTAAATGTCAAATTGAAAAAATTAGTTCCTTTAACTTTTTTAAATTAACTTTTTAAAGATAAAAAAAATTAATTCAAATAGATATTTATTAAACATTCAAAATAAATTATTAAATTAATCAAATAATTAAAATTTCTTATTTTAATTAAAAATGAATCAAAAAATTATTTATCAATCATTTATTATTGTGTGTGGTATCATTCGTGTACTTGATTCTAGGCTAAGATCCCGGTTGAAGGAAAAACAAGTTGCAGCTTACCGTCCTCCAAGAATTTTTAGGCCAGGTTCAATTAAAAGAAAAAAGAAGTATCAAATAAGATATTAATGAGCTTAAAATAGACGGTCATAAATTTTTGTATACCATAATAATTGGTTATATAATTATTTTTTAATAATTATATTGTATAATTCATCAATGATGTTAAACTTTGTCTACATTAAAAAGTTAAAATTAAATCCTTTTTCATGTTATTTTTATGGTAAAAGATTTGTTTCAAGGTAGTATTTTTTTTTTGTTTTATTTTTTTCAAAAACAAAAAATAATTTTTAAAAACTGTTTTCAAATAGACCCTTAATCTTTCTTTCAACTAAAATTTTTTTAAGTTAATTTGGTGTTTATTTTCTTTAATTTTTTGAAGATGATAGAAATGATAAATTATTTAAGATGTCTCTGTATTGTTAAAAAAATATTTCTTTATTTATTGTCGATGTCAATATTTTTTATTTATTAACTGTGTGATAATTTTGAAATTTATACATCCACTTTAAAATATAATTTTTAAAATGTTTTTTATCTGAAAAAATTATATAATTTTTTCTAAAATAAAAGGAGAGTGACGTAAAAAAATACAAGAAATTCGTTGATTTGATTCATTTGAAATTGAACATTTCTTCGTCGTCATGACCGAAATTTCAAAGTTACGGCCACTGTTATAAAAGGATCCGAGAAAGGCAAAACTAGAGAGCGAGCGAGTCCCCTCTCCTCCTCTCGTCAATATGGAAGGCGTAGAGGGGCTTACTTCCGCCGCCGCAGCCACTGCCTCTGCCAGCGCCATCGGCATAACACCGTCGTCTCCGCCGTACAATGATCATGAATCCGATCCGGTTGTTAATACAGATGAAGAAGTCGTGGAGTCTGAAATTCAAGCGCCGCTGACGGATGAAGATCACGATCAGGACCATGATCATGAGCAGGAGCATGACCATGATCATGAGCACGCTGCTGAGACAGGTGTTTCTGTGGATGATCTCAAGCTCCGGATCATTAAACAGGCAATAACTCTTTCCTCGGAAGCTATTAACTATTTTGAACCATTGTTTTTATGCATCTTATATGTAATTGGCGTTCTTTACTCTCAAAAAATGACTTCTTACTGTTTAATTGATGAGAAAACGCTGGAAGAAATGTGTGTCTGAATTTGCTCTAAGCTGGCTTCATTTTTTAATAATTTATAAGCCATTTTTAACGCTCAGACTAACTTCTAATGTATTAGTTAGAGACCTAGCATTAGGATGATTTCTAATGAAAACTATTATTTCAAATTTAGGGAGAAGGGGAAGAAAATCAGGAGGCATTTGGGAAATTGGGACATCAGGAGACCGTAGAAAGCTAAGGCATATTCACTAATTTGAGACCTTTCTCTTAGGTCATTAATAAATCTGACAGGGAAAATTTAAAGTTGGACTTTGAAATCAACTTGTGTAGACTAAGCCGATCTTGTTATTGATATCACGAAAAGGTAGATGAGAGATTGTCATCAATGTATGTTCTCTCACCTACCTTTTTGTTATATTAATAACATGATTGGCTTAGTACATAAGTTTTGTAGTAAGAATTTCTTTTTAAACTTGGACTTCGAAACCTATTGGTGAATGTGGACCTCTAAATCCTAGTAATTAAACTTATAATGGGATTGGGACTTTTACATCCAAAGATATTAGATGGATATATAGCTTGGGAAACATAAGAATGAATAATATATATATATATATATATATATATATTTCCTACTTCTAGATTTATGAGCTTTTGATGCTTGGATTGTCATCTCCACTTCTATTGGCTTTATTCTAAGTATTCAGTTGAGTTGTTTGTTTTGACATACTGAAGTCCTTATATGGTTTGCAGGTGGAGTATTATTTCAGTGATGAAAATCTGCCCACTGACAAGTTTCTATTGGGTTTTATCAAGAAGAACAAAGAAGGGTTTAGTATGTATTTATATATTTTGGTGTAATTCGATTTAAACTCAACCATTGCAAAGATCATCTCCTTTATATCCATTGTTTTGACTTTTTAATGTGTTCTACATCATGCTGTCATGGAGTTGTCCTTTATGGGATTCTTTTCCAAGTTAGAATAGAAATCTGTTTGTTGTTAAAATGAACAGATTATGCTAGTGTGATATGTTTGATTAATGAGTTATGTATACATGTGTATATTTCTACATATATCACAAGGAAAGGAAAATATCTAATTTTCCTGTCTCTAAAAAATCCCTGACCTTTGAATATTGAGTGTTCTATCTTTCCAAATATTAATTATATAATATAAATAGAAGTACTAAGCTCTACATGACAAAACTCAAACTTTTCCTCATTAAGGAGTAAGGACCGACCTCTGTGCTGGGGCACAAAGCTCTACATTACAAACTTGTTCTCATCATAAGATTGTCAATATCTATGCAAGGTTTTTGCTTTAGAAGTTCCAAGTGTGAAATAATAATGAATTTTGTATGGGATATGTAGAAAGTAACAGTTAAAAAATGGTTCTTGAAATAATAATGGAATCTTCGAGGCCTTTACTTCAGAGTGACAGTCAAAGAATTGTTTTTGAAAATTTCTATCATGCCACTTCATGTGGAACAGTGGAACTCCACTGGACTTGTGAGAATCGGATGTATCTTGTTTACATTTTAACTTTTAGCTATGGGGAACATCTACTGCTGCCTTTGATCCTTATTTTTTCCAATTTAGTGATTCCTATTTAAATTGGTCATGCAGTTCCTATATCAGTTCTTGCTTCTTTTAGAAAAATGAAAAAGCTTACCCGGGACCATTCACTTATAGTTGCTGCGCTGAGGGAGTCTGCGCTACTTGTATGATTTTTACTTTTTATTTCTGTCTTCAATATGAATTGCAATGGAATCTTCTACTTGAAGTCTTAAAGGATAATTCCTCGTGGAAACTGCAGGTTGTGAGTGGTGATGGGAAAAAGGTTAAGCGGCTCAATCCTTTTCGATTAAATGAGGTCAGAGATTCAAAGGTATTCAGTTCATAGAGCTTGATTTTTTTTCTTGTTCTTTTCTTCATCATATAGCAACTTATTCCTGGACTCCAGTTATATACTGTTTTGGTAGAGAATTTGCCAGAGGACCACTCACAGGAGAACATACGGCGGATATTTAGTGAGGCTGGAACGTATGACTCTGTCTCTTAAGTTATGCCTCATCTTTTAGAAGTATGCTTTCCAAACTTGCTAAAGATGCTCAATTGCTTTCTGATTTGCAGCATAAAGAGTATAAGCATTCGCGACCCACATGCTATTACAGAATCTACAAAACATAAGCATGAGATGTTGATTAGTACTAAGGTATGAAATCTTTGAAGGTTGGCCTTTGCAGATCAAAGCATATGTCTTGTGGTGTAGTTAGTTAGTTACAAAACATATGGCTATGGTTACAAACTATTATGTGTTTTTTTCTCTCTCTTTTTTTTTTTTGTCTATTTTCAAACTTCTCTGAATCAATTTCCTTTGGATATGGCTTTAGTTACATGCTTAGTTGGTTTAAAGCATACTCTGTTGCTCATTAATTGTAGCTGTTGTACTAAGTGAGAAATAGCTTTCTCATGTGATGTGACCCATGTTTGGCTGCAATAATTTTTTGTCTCTGTTGTCTTTACTATTCACAACACCAATCTCGACGATGTTTTTTTTTTTTTATGCCTCAATACTTTAGTATGTTGTCATAAGGTAACAATTATTGTTTGAAGACGGTCATGCTTAAGGATTTATTAAATATATATTTTTCTTTTATTTCTACTTGAAATAGGCATGCTGATTCATGACTGATGAGCATTATTACAAAAAATTATATTATGATGAACATGTGAGTTCGTCATGTGATGCTTTGTTTAAATTGGTTTCTGGGTGTCATGGTTTTAATTGGGCTCTAGATAGATGTAAAGCCTGCTATCTTCTTGTGTTGTTTTTGAGACCATCAATATTACAGTCTCATTCTTTTAGCAGTACCCCATACCTGCTATATTCTGCCTCTTACGTTGGCATTGATACTGCCTTATTTTATTCTTCTTACATTACTGTCTATTTTTCTTTGTTCTGTGTAGTTGCATGCTTTCGTGGAATATGAGACTGTTGAGGCTGCTGAGAAAGCTGTGAGTATCAGGTTATATATCATATGCCATTTGGCCTTTGTTACCTGGATGACTAACTCTGTCCATGGTTTCCTGGTATAGGTGGCTACTTTAAATGATGAACAGGACTGGAGAAATGGCATGCGGGTTAAATTGCTTAAGCGAATGGTTAGTCCTAGACCCAGATTTGTTTCCTTCTCTTGATGGTGAAAGTATTGATGGTGATTTTATGATTTAGGCCAAGTATGGACACAGAAAACAATCTTGGAAAGGATCCGATTCGGAGAAGAATATCACTAGCCGTGCACTTGAGCAAACTGATGAGGAAATTCATAGTTCAAATGAGCATCATGAAGATACTCATGATGAGGAGGTGTGTGCTTTTGCATTTTTTTTTTCCTTGACTTATCATTAAGTAAGAGTCCTAGTGTAATGTGGTCTCAGTGGCTTGTTTTAACCAGCATATAAATTGTTCTCTGAAAAATTACAGCAACTTTTAAGATTGGTTAGATGTCTAGATGTGGTAAATCCTTTTGACTGTATATCAATTCATGGATTTATTTAATGTCCCTTCATCTTCTTTGCGACCATACTGCTATTTCAGTGTTGCTGAAATTCCTGACAGATGCAACTATTCATTTTCTGAAAAACCGTTAATGGAGAGAAATTGCTTTTATATAATCGGCTTACATCTGCATCCCTTGCTTTCCTTCTATTACAGGACGGGGAGCATTTGTCAAAGGATAAAACTGGGCAGAGGGGCAGAAATCGAGGCCGGTCAAGGAAACATAAATATCGTGGCTCAAATGGAATGGGTATCTTGCTCTACTTATTAGGACTTGGGTTGCTTTCTCTGTAGTCTATAATTCAGTCTTACTTGATAAAATTGTTCATTGCTGTTGGATTTGTTTGGATGACTTAAAAGTTCAAATGTTAACCAGTGTTGTTTCTGTCAGGCCATGGGAGTACTTCATCAACTCATCATGCTGTTGAACCGTCAAAGCCACCTCCAGGACCAAAAATGCCGGATGGAACAAGGGGATTCACAATGGGACGCGGTCGGCTTCCTGCCTCTGCTCCAAATTAGCAAAATATTTTACACCCATTATATGTAAATTATTGACTGTATTTTTAAGTTATTCTGTCTGTTCTAGTGATATACTACCTGTAAAAACTGGGTTTCTGAGGGTGTTTGGGACTGTTGCCACTCAAGGGTTGGTTGATGACAATGGTTTTGCAATATCCAGTGGTTTTGTTGATTCATGTTGTCACTATGATTTGATGACAGGAAGCAAGAACGGATTGTAATTGGAACCAAACGTCTGAGAATACAACGGCTTCAATCTACCAATGGGCAACAATGGGTGGTTCCTTCAATTCAGCGCTTGGATGCCCCAAAAATGAAAGAACATAAGAAACTAAATTTGTAGGTCACAAAAATATTTTTAAAAAATGGTATGATATGTAAGCTCGATGCTCTTGTAATTGTTGTTTATAATTTTTGCAACATTGATTTCACATTTCACATATTTTAAATATAGAGTAACATAAAAATTTAAATTGCTTACAATAGTTGTACGTAATAGTTTTGAGAAAAGTATTTTCCAATTTAACGTCATCAACAATAAGTGTTGGTTTCTTAACCTTTTTATGTCAATTATTAGGGAGACAAATTTTTGAAATTAATCCAGTATAAATCTAATTGGTTTCAGTGTACTCACTGTTTTAGAAATTGACTTGACTCAATAAAAAAAAGAAATGAAGCCCACTGTAATTCTACATTACTGTTGATAGAATTTGAATTTCATCAATTAAGCATGTGCCCAGCCGTCATTTGCAGGCATTTGGCTGTAGGCTTTTTTTAATATTTATTTATTTTTAGGCCATACTTTAGGTGGTTGAAAACAAAGTGCTTATTGGTCTGTTTGGCAGTCAGTTTTTTTATTTTTAAAAATTATTTTTTTATTTTTTTATTCTACAAAAATAAAAAAATCTATTTGATAATATGTTTTTAAAAATTATTTTTTAAAAATTATTTTCTAAAATTGTAAATAAAAAATAATTTTTAGGAAACAGTAAAATGGTGTTTTTCCTTGTTCTTGTATATAGTTATTTTTATATTTTTTTCAAAAATAAAAAGGATATCTATTTTTATTAATGATAAAATTATAAATAATATTAAATAAATTTTTTTCATCTTCAAAAATAAAGAAAATATTTATTTTTAAAATTTATATTCAAACAAATTTTTTATTTTTTAATTCTAAAAAAATTATTTTTAAAAAATTATTTTCAAAAATAATAAAATAAAAACACATAAAAAAGACTTACAAACAAGCCCATAGATGGCAAGTTTTGTGATTCCTTTGTGTGTACAATTCATTCAAGATGTTTGGTTTGCTGCCAAACTATTTTTGCTGCCGTTGCGTGTAGAATTGCTTTTAGCCCCGGGCTGGCTCCGAGTTAAACTAGTATGTGACCGGCTCATAAATTGATTTCTCAAACTAACTTCTCATAATTTGACTTAAATTAAATTTTGAATCGATACGTAAAATTTATGAGTTAAATTATCTTATATATGTTTTAAATGAGTAAAATTTAAGTAAATAGAGACTCAATTTATTTAATCTTATATATAAATAAAAAATAAATATGTATGTATAAAATTTATATTATAATATATTATATTTTAAAATAAAATATTTGACAAAATTCATTATAGAATAATATATATTTTATCATTAATATGTTATGTTATTTTTATACATGTTTTAAATATTATTTTAAATAAAAATATTAAAAATTAAATTCATCGTGATCATCACTTGATGATCTTGGACTCTTTGTAGATACATTTTATATTATAAAAAGAATGAAGACAAAAAAAATTGATAAATCATTTATTAAGTTTACTTAAATGAGTCAAATAATTAAATAAATAATTTTGTCTTCAAGTTTCATTTTATCAAACAATAAAGTTAGGAGAAACAATGAAAAAATTGAAAAATATAAAGTCATTTTTTAAATCCATAATGTAGTTTTATTTTTTTGGATAAATTGTCATTAATGTTATATTAAATATATTTATAATATGAATAATAGTATTATATAACTATCTTTAATCATTTTATATTTTTTTATTTACTTTACGTTATTAAATTACTAAACATATTTGTTTTTATAAATTTTTTAAGATATTAAATTGTCAACAAAATATTTCATTATTATAATTAATTTGAGCTTAAGGAATCTAGTCGCTCATGAGTTTAATTCAAGTTGAGCTTAAGGTGAAAAAATTGACTCAAAATTATACATAAACAAAGCTATGAACTAGAAAAATTTAAGTAAAGTTTAAGCTCAACTCAAATCAACTTAACTTAGCCCAGCCGATTATTAGCCCTGTTTGGCATTACATAATAGAAACAGATATAGTTCTCTATACTCCACTATTGTGATCTTTAATATATGCGTCACAGTAGGTAATAAGATGGATTGATAGATATAAATCTATCCCATCCATTTATTAAATCGATGCACAATGTTTAATAAATAAAATAAATAGATGATATGTTAATCTATTAATAAAAAAGATCATTACAAATTGATATATAAATATCAATTATACATCTAATTTAATTTTTCTATTTAAAATCAAAAATCAAAATAAATATTTTTTAAATAAAAACATGTAAAATTATAAATCCCTAAATCTCAACATAGCTGCACACACTGATAACTATGATGCACTGACACTTCATATAGTAGCCATATATTCGTGTCGAAAATATTTCCAACATCGACATTCATCGACACTGACACGAAACGTGTCGGGGTCGTGTCCATAATTTCAAAAAGTTGAGACACCTGTTTCCTATTTCGACACGCTTGTCAAGTTCGATTCCGGGGTCGTGTTTGTAATTTTAAAAAGTTCGGACACGCATTCTCTATTTCAACACGAGTGTCAAACTCGATTTCCAGCTTATTATTTGTTATGCCCTGTTATTTAATATTATGAGTATTTATTTTCATATGAAAAAATAATAATTACAATATATATTTA
>JANHAO010007062.1:0-20611 GCA_026873985.1 Saraca asoca
TTTCCTATCCTCTTCCTATAATTGATCATTAAGTAACAATCATATAACATCTAAATCAAATGAAGCCATTCAACTCAAATATTCATAGCAAAACAAAGAGGCAAAAGGAAAGAAATGGCCAGCAATTGGATACAGGATGGAATATCAAGATCTCAACATAAACCTTCAAGTTTGTTAACCCTTGGATTGATTACAAAGTCAACCTTCCATGGAAGGCACAAAAAATATAGAAAAAATGAAGAAGAAAAATGTCCTACACTACTCCACAACTCCCTAAAAACCCCCTCAAAACTGAACTAAAAGCCTAAACTAAAATGACTTTGCCTTAGAAAAGAGAAGCCCGTTACATAGTTGGTGAGTAGGCAATGATGGCTGGTGTAGTTGCTTGCTATCACTCTTCTTCTGTGAACTGTGTCAATACAGATTGCTTCTTTTGGTTTTCTTCTGACTTACTATCCTCCAACTGGTTGAGTGTGAGCTGGAGCAAGTGATGGTCCACTGGGCTCAAGTTGCATGCCAATTGGGGCCTAGAAATCCAATACTATAGAAGCCCAATTCATCAACATTCTATCTTTCAATTGAGGCTCCATTTACATGCCCAATTTACTGGATTTAGGTCTGGAAGTCTTCATGAAAGTTGTAGCTTTGTCACTTAAATTCTATTTGGCTTATTTGACCTTATTTGGACTTGTATACCTCTAGATATTACCTACTTAGTGTTCAGAGGTTAGGCTGCTCGAGATAGGTTAAGGCAGTATTCTAGTTTTGGCTTCAACTCCAAATTCAAATAGCCAATTGTGAGATTCAGCCTTAGAGGTCTCCATAAAAGTTTTAGAGCTATGTCATAGCTTTCCTACAAGATAGGAATCACATTAATTGGACAAGTGTAGCTCAAGTTATGACCAAAATACAGAAACTGCTCAACAAAGCCAAATTCTACAGAATTTCTTCTAATGAATCTAATTGACATCACACTATAAATATATGGAAACACAGCTGAAGTAAGTCAATTTTAAACCTTAAAAAGCTTAGTGAGTAGACAATTAAATAAGTAAAATATTTTGTTATCAGTTATACACCCATCACAACTTGTGCAATAACATAACAAAAAGCAGTGGCCTAGATTATACAACTCATGTCCAATTGGGCATCTAGCAACTATATGTATGCAAAATACAATCCTACCAACTGCCATCAATTTCCACCATTCATATACCTTTATACATCATAGGAATGACTCACTTGATCAAGGAGTAGATCCTATATCAATGTGAGGTGGAGGGATGGTAGAAGTATCTTGTGGCTCAGAAAAACATTAAGAAGAAAAGAGTGAGCTTCATAGAAACTCAGTAAGTAAATAATCCCATAAAAACTAAAACATCATTTATAAGTCATATCTGAAAATAAATATAGCCATGAAAATAAACTTACCCGTTCGATAGCTATAATTTCAAAGTGAATTTGAAAACAATCATCTAATAAGAAAATCAAGTGATTGAAAACATAATATTCAACAACATAATAATAAGGATCAAAATATCCTACCATGAAAATATACTCATCATTATGTAATATGAAAGTAAGTCAATATAGATTTCTAAAAGTTATCAATACTCAATATAGCAAAATACACAACTACAATCCCAAAGGGTAACTCTAAGAGGTAACCATTACAACATAAGCATGATCTATCCAACATTTTTGTTGAATTCTTATACTATAACCCCTGTCCCACCTTATCCACTCAATCATATACTCACAAGTGCACTCACAGGTTCCCAATGAATTCTCCAATGGATCCAGTGTCTCAAATTGATTAATTAAACATATTACGTAACATGGAAATACTTATTTGGGTAAGTAGTATTTATCAAAATATACATGAATCTACTAAAACATTTTTTATGTCCATTCAACACATAGAAAAATGGCATCATCAATTCCAATAATACAAATCAAGAGGAAAATGCTTATATATCATGGCAAATCACCTTCAAGTTCATACATAATATACAAACAAATTTTTTGAGACCATATTAATATATAAGAAAATCCCATTATCTCAAAAGAATCATAATATTCTATATAATAAAATTATTTCATATTTACAAATGGGATTTATTAAGTGAGAAGGATCATCCATTGACCTTACACACTCCTTAGAATAGTCTATTTGCTCTTTAAGATGCTAAATCAGCTCACTTGGAAAAATTGAGTTATTCAATCTAGTCGGATATAATTGATGTTAAAATTAGTATTTAATCTTAGATTGATGATTTTTTAGCTAAGCACACCATTCACCATTAATATTAAACTTCAACAACAACTAAACTTTCTGATCAAATAGTCAAAATCATCTACTTGGATTTTTTCAACTGAACTTCAAATTTGTTGGTGTTGGTGTGCTTAATCCTTTAATAGAAGCTTCACTGAAGCAATACAACATGAAAATAATAGGAAAATTTCAAATTTCTTTCGACTAGCACAATAAGGGTTTCAAGGAAAATTTCTTGGAATCTTGCTGTACGATTGCTATAAAATAAATCTGATACTTTAGGAATACTCACCAGAGTCCAAAGCATCAGTGGCCAGTTGGGCTAGAGTTGGGACACCACTAGTAAGCCTATTTGGCTACTAACCAAATTAGTTGTAATAGGGCAGGGATGATTGTTCAGCTACTCCTATAAGCTGGGTGGAATGCTAGAGGAGAGAAGAAAGTGGTCGATAAAGAAAGACTGGCAATTGACTCGCTAGACAGCAAGAAGTTGATGGAGCTCCTGACAGACAAGGAAACAAAATAGGGGAAGAGCTGCTAGTTGACAGTGAGAGCAAAGATGCCAAAAAAGGAAAAGAATGACAGAGGACCACTGAAATAACAGGGGAAGAGCTGCTAGTGGACAGCGAAAGCGAAGATACCAAAAAAGGAAGAGAATGACAGAGGACCACTGGAATCCTACCAAAAAATGACAATGAGCTAAAGTGTTGCTAGATGCTAGAGAGCACCGTGGAGGAGAGCTTCGAGAGAAAGGGAAAATGTGTGTGATGCAAGGGAGCTACTGAATGAGGTCCTCCTGCAAAAATGGAAAACTACATTTTAGCCGTAGTGACAAATTTAAAACTTCCACATCGATCTTCAACTATATACTTTGCATTTATTTTTATTATTTTATTTTGAAGATATTACATATAAATAAAATGTCTATAGTTACACATCCCACTTCCAATTTCAAGCTTGAGCTAAAGCTCATTTCTAGGGCAATAACAATAACATAATTTGGAGTTTTGTCAACACTCTCCATCAAATATTCCATTCCCAAATTAGTCCCTAAATTATCCTACTCTAAATATAGTATAATCCACTCTATTCCATTTTATAAATAGTTAAGCTACATGCAATTAAGTCCATACTTACCTTTTAATTGCCAATATCACTTGATTAATTCCTTGGTTCAACTTGAAACTTATAACCAGCCCATGAAAAAAAACATAACCACTATTAGGGTTTAGGATTATGACATTACCTAGCTCAAATCATTAAAAAAATTCCTATAATTTTAGGGAAAAGGGGGCAAGAACATAGCTCAAATTAGAGTCGGGTGTGAATGTTGCTAGCTGAGTTGATAGGCCGAAATAGGGGAGCAACTTTGGCCCTCTTCTATTATTCGACATTGGCTAAAAAAATGGAGCTGGACAGTCAACTGAAGACAGTTCAATGGTCGATGATAGACGATCAGGTGGTTGGTGGATCATGGCTGGGTTTGTCACAAAGCCATCTGTTGGTTATGAGGCTTGATCGAAGTAGGCAATTGAGCTGCTAATCTTCAGTCGATTGGCTATATGCCTATGGGAGCCAGTAGTTTACACAAGGTGAAGGCAAGCTAGAGATCAAAGGTGGGGAACGGTGGACAATAGAGTTTGCTCAGCTAGAAGGAGAAGCCGATCCACTACAGCTCAACGGCAAAGCTCAAGCTGAGACGGAGAGCTGAGCTCTATTTTGAGGTAATGTTGGCAAGCTCTTGCAGAGTATAGGTGTTGGGCATAAGAAGGTGGCTACAGATCACCCATGTTCCTCTTTCTCTTTCTCTTTCCCTCTCTCATTGGCTCTCTGTTTAAGCAAAGCTTAGGATGTAAAGAAGGGGAAGTCTTGGGGTTAGGTCTGATTCAATTAGGGAAAACAAAGATAAAAGAGTTTTCAGCTTAAAAGTGATAAAAGAA
Source organism: Saraca asoca (assembly GCA_026873985.1). Taxonomy (NCBI): domain Eukaryota; kingdom Viridiplantae; phylum Streptophyta; class Magnoliopsida; order Fabales; family Fabaceae; genus Saraca; species Saraca asoca. The sequence continues at coordinate 4,216 of JANHAO010007062.1, forward strand.
GGCTATTTGGACACAAAACGGTGTCATTTTGCCTTGCCAAGAAAGGTGAGAGTTGACAAAAAAAAATGTATCACATATACTTCCATGGTCTATAAAATTCAGTTGAGTAAAATCTCATCAACATTTACTAAAATTGAGATCATATGTTATGTTATAAAATAAACTCATTGTTTAATTAGTAATCAAATTAAAGAACACTTTAAACATTTAATTCAATCATAGATATCAAATCATCTATTTGTTACACCAAAATGTTTAGTAATAAAATTTTAAATTGTCTAAATAAATAAGTAAATAATCATGGATCAATTAAAATTCTTTAAATACACTTTCTAAGACTTCAAAAAGTACAATCACCAATCATTTATATATAAAAATAAAATTTAAAATTTACATATGGTTACCAAGTATCCTAAAAGAAGAATTTTATAAGGATTCCTCAAAAGTGTTTTTGGGCATTACAATTATGGTGGTCAATAATTGTAGATAGTAGTGGATGGTAGTCAACGATGATAGTGATGGTGGGCAATAGTCAATCATAAAAAATGGTTGTGGATAGTGGCCAACAGTTATAGTTAGTGTTTGGTGGTGATCAACAGTAGTAGTGGTGTTGAGCAATGGTCAATTACCAAATCATTATAAATAAGATAATTAACCTTGATTTAAAATTAAAAATATTAAACTTTAATTCATTTGATGTTAGATTTATGAATAATTTTACATATAAATTTAATTATAAATAAATTAATTTTTTTAAGGTTTCAAACAAAATTAGGCAGGTAATTAAAGAAAAGCACCTTATTACAACGTTGGCTCAATTAACCCTTAATTAATTCCATAGTGACAAACTTCATGATAATGATTGAGATAATTATTAAAATTATTTCTCAAGAAATTGCAACAAAGAGTTTTATTTTTCCTATTACTATGTAAAAAAAAAAAATAGCAAGGGGTGGGGGTCAACTTTTTAGTTGAAATGGTAAAGTTCTTTCAGTTGCAGTGTTTTTCTCAAGGCAAGGTGTAATGTGTCCATATATTGATTCTTAAGTCCTACTCTTATGTCTTAAAGTGTGAGGCATGCCTGTGGTCTGCAGAGACTAAGATGCCCCATCCTTCATTTTTCTTTTTCATTAGTTTCTTTAAGCTGTTTGTTCATCTAACGTGAAATGGGAAGATTAATGATGATTTGATCTTTACCCTTCATTGTATTTTTACAATTCAGGTTGGTCACTTGGTCTTGCCAAAGTATGGTGGTAAAGTAGTGCAATTCGTTGGACTTCATCTCATCGTAATATTAAATAAAGACTTGGCAAATTGTTTTGATGGTACAAAAATATTCAAACACTAACACATTTTGATTTAAATAGTGAAGGGGTTGTTTATCTCTTGAGTGCCATGGATTCAGTAACTCTTTGACTCATATATGCATGTAGGTTTCATGAACAAGTTCACAAACAATGACGGAAATGGATTCAACAAAATCAAATCCTACTTCACGCTGTCATGAACAAATATATCTAATAGTCATTATTCATATATTTCCCATTAAAATCATTTATGAAACTTCAATACTTTTCATTTTTTATTATAAAATATGTTGTTTTTATAGTCATTGAAATAACAATTAAGACTATTATAAATTATCAATAATTTTTAAATTATTAGAATCTTTTCAAATAAGTTTAGCATTTGTTGAAATCATTTAAGATTGTATCATCTTATAATTATAGTTTATATTATTATTGTAATTTTTTTAAAAAAAAATTAAATTGAATCAATTGTGGGCTTATGTCAATATTTGGCAGCTTATATCCTAAGGTGCATACAAGTGCCATGTGAGGGTAATGTGCAAAGTGAGTGGGTGCACGTTAAGTATGGTGCACCTTACATGTCATGTGTTACAATATATATAAGAAGAAAATTTTACAGTTTAGTGGGTTCATTTACCCCCACTGAACTTAACATGGCTCCGCCACTGGACCATAAGTCAAATAAAAAATTTTGCTCGAAGCACTAGCCTTTCTTATGTCCATAAGGAGGCATATGGTTCGTGGAATGTCTAAAATTCCACGGAAATAATAATAATATATAGTTTAAAGTGATGTCACATTCTCATATTTAATTCAATTTTTTTTTCAAAATTTTAGAAAAATATTCTCATAAATGAAATATTAGCAAGAATGAAATTTTCACCATTTTTTCAAAATTATTCTCATAGAAATGAATATATTTTATATTCAAATAATATGGAAATGTTTAAATTTTCCTATTCTTTTATTATTGTCATCTACCATCATTTGCCTTCATTGCCCATCACTATCTGCCTTTATTGCCCATCATTGATTGATGTTGATCATCCTCAACGAGTGATTTTTCTAAGACTCGTTATTTTTCTGATGATTTTTCAATCATTTCCTATGAGGATAATTTTAAAAAATTGATAAGATTATAAAAAATAAATTAATTAAACTTGCACAATATATAACATTTTACATAATTAAATGAATAAAATATAATAATGCAATATTATCTGAGAATCACATTTTTTTAGAATGTTAAGATAAAATATAAAATTCGATGAACCAAACTCTTCCTGGAGGTGAGATTCATTCATAAGCTTGCTTGTATAGATTTTCTTGAATTTTTGAGAGTTGATTACTCATCCTTCCTTAATTGCTAGTTTTAAGAAAGTTTAAGAGCATGATAAATTACTTCATTTCAAAGTTAGGGCATATCACCAGTCTCTTTTGAGTGCTTACAGTAGCACTTATAGGTTACATGACTTATTGCAAACTGTTGTTAGCAAGATTTGAATATAAAATATGAATGGTTGTCAACAACAAATTTTACCATATCTGATTACTCACTTATCTATTATGACAATGTATGATTGTGTCCATGCATGTCATTACACATGAAGTAGATTCATCTAAATAGGCTACTCTAACCCTTAGACAAGTTCCAAATTGGTCCGTCACAGTATCAATTCTAGTCCCAATCCTAATCTTATATCAAAATGTATTAGGTGGTTCAAAGCGGATTAACTAACCTATTACATTAACAATAATTAATTTCAAATACTAATACTAGCATACTATCATTAACTACTATTACACAACGGCCACTACTGTCACAACCATCACTATGACTACCACAGTCACCACCATAAATATGATTCACGATGAACACCACATGATGACCATGGTTATCGCTGTAATTGCTTTTGCAGTCACTGTCATCAGGATCGTTGCCACTGTTATTATTATTATTATTATTATTATTATTATTATTATTATTATTATTATTATTTCAACTTAAAATTAGTATATTTTATTTTCCTTATTTGTATAAATTATTTAAATGTTAAATATTTAATACAATTAAAAATGATTTATAGATAAAAATTTTACATAATATAAAAGTTGTAACAATATTATTTTCATTGAATACTAACTTAATTTTTTTAATAAATATTATTGGTATTAATATTATCTAAGATTAATATTGAAAATATAAGTTTAGATTGGAATATATAAATTCAATAATGCAAGTGAATAAATTTAAAAATAATAAAAATATAAGATTATTATTTATACTAATTTTTTTAAGTTTATAATCATAATTCTCTAATACAATTATTTATTAATTTTTTTAATTTTTAAGAAGTTTTATTAAAACTAAATGTAATTATTTATTTTAATAAATTTATGAAATATATGTATTGACAATGTTAAATATATATTAACTCATTAATCTAATAGTAAAAGTTATTTAACATTATTCTAGCATATATATATGTATGCATGTATGTATATATAGATGTATGTATGTAGTATCCCCCATGTTTAGGTTAGAATAGGACAAACTAGACCAATATAGAATGAGGTTGAGTAAATGTTGGAACTCAAAACATGAGCTAAGATGTAATCACCAATGAGTTAGACCATTAGGCTAAATACGACCTTATAACCTAAACCAACTAGTCAACTGGGTCCCAGAGGTGGTTGACTTGTCGATACAGTCTTGTGAAGTTAATAAGTCATGTATGGGTAAGTTAATCGATCGCCTCAATGAGTCTTCATATTGAGAACTACTTAGCTAAAAAGTGTTTTGATTTGTGTTTTTCAATAGTGTAAACCTAGGGTAGGGGCTTAAAAAGATTAAAATCTTTTGGTACGCTGAATTTTTCCTTAGATTTTTGTTTTTTCCTTGATTTTTGCAATTTCTCCAATAGTCATAGGTCAATGTCAAAACTAGAGAAATGGGTCTAAGATTAGGTTTAGGAGAATTTTCTCCTATTAGGGTGAAGGTGGTTTTTTAGTTTTCTAGTTTCATATTTGTTAGGATAATTAGAAGAAAAATTAGATAAATGCTTTAAGCCCAATAATTTGATAGAACTATTAGGTATATACATTTTATGCATTAAATATATGTAAGCAAGGATTGGGAAGGCTTAAAATATAGCTCTAAGTCAGATTTATTAATATGAATCTTCATAATTTATTTAATTAATTATTTGATAATAAATAAAATAAAAAAATAGGATAATGGCAAACCAGTAAGTTATAAAAGAGTACGATAAGCATAGTTAGACCAAAGGAAGTTTTAATGATGTTTGTGTTTATTAACTGATACCATATAAATGGGCATTAAAGGACCTAGGTTGATTAGGAGATGTATATTTATTTTATCACATGTCAGTATAATTTACTTATTTGCCTTATAAGGTCAAAACGGATTCAAGACCCATTGCATGATAAATCCATAATTATGAGATGATGTCAAGAATTACATGATCATATAGAATAATTACTTGTTTGGGTACAAGGTCGAAAAGGATTAAAGACCCCTTGCATGAAATATCTATGATTATGATATGACATCAAGAAATTGCATGATCACACAATATTAGGATAATGGAAAAACAAAGGATAAAACAATTAATGCATGTGTATAACTATACACAGAGACACTTATGTACATTTGTTATACAAGCTTTATGACCAAAATGATTTCAACCTAAAGGAAGGTAGAAACCCTTACTCACTAGAGGTACGAAGTACATTGAGTATGCAAGTATAACACAGTATAGAGCTAGCAGTCAGCTAGGCCGACTTTGTCATCTTATGAATAATATTTTTAGAAAACAATTGATTTTAGTTTACTTTTATTTGCATATGGCTTTAGTTTCATTTTGAATTTAAAGTGAACACATTATTATTGAAATTTTATTCAAATATTATTTAAAGAATTTTTATTGTATATGAGTTATGAGCCATAGGTCTATGGGTTACCTTTTGGTGATTCATGCCAATCGCATTCAATAGAATTATGGATGTGACAAGATTGCATGAAAGTTTTGGTTGTGTCTGGCTTACTTTAGAGACAAGTTAGGTTAGGAGATGGTAAGTACATCTAGAAGTAGTTATCATCATCTGGATCCATTTATCCATGCTCACTATGTACTTATTCACATCTTACAATAATCTTTCATGATTAACCTAGATTTTGTTTCTCTTTTAAAAACTTAGGATAAATGACCCCTATAAGGTGTTTTAGCAGAACTAGAGAACTGAACGAAAATGAGGATTAGGAGTTGAATTTGCCTCCTAATCTACAATTGAATCCATGAAGAGGAAATCATGGAAATAACATAGCTACACAAATCCAGTCATAGCAAATAGAGTGAATTAACTATAACGAACCATATGGAGGTATTGGTTTAGACTATGAAATAGAGAGGGACAAGATGAGTAGATAGGATAAGAAAAAGAGGTTGTAACATTGCCACCACCTCTTCCCCCAACGACAAATACCCAAATCATGGATTTCCTTTGACCCAAGCTTGTGACCTTTCAGGGTGATTACTAGACTCAAGATTCACAAAAGTTCCTAATGCAAACTAAGAAGATACTAGAAGTAATAGATACGCTCTACGCAGTGCATTAAATTCATTCGGTTTGTGTTAGAAGGAGTATCACTGCATTGGCACATGGCATGGTGTGACAAGCAAAGGCTAAAGACTTCTCTAAGGGCATGACATGACTACTAAGAGGCTTTCCTAAAGTGGTTTATGCCTAAGAGCATTAGAGATGCAAGAGTTCTAGAGTTGAAGATGCTTCCTAGGATACCAGTAATTTATTACACCTCTTAGTTTAGCAAGTTATCTCATTACACTCAAAGCATAATTCCAGACATTAGGTCAAAGATAGATTATTATGTTTAAAGTCTATGATCTGTATACTTTATAGCCATCATAGTTGATAACCAGACCATGATAGTCGATATTTTGAATAAGGCTCTAGATATAATGTTAAAGAGGAAGGAGTATATGGTGTTTGAGATACATCCAGAGGATAGAAAGTAAACCAGGAATGAACTTGAAGGAAACAACCTTCCTTAACAATCATGAGGTAGTAAGAAGAGCCCAGCAAGAGGAAATTAGGGATAAGGTTATGGGAATTCTAGGTTAGTAAGACTTAAGTTATAAAGAGTAGGACATGGAACAATTAAGAGATCACAAGCCTTTTCTATCCTTTAGCTAGAGGCCTTAGTTAAGAGTTATCCAACATGCACATCATGTGAAAGATTTTAACTGGGAGCTTCCATGTGGAGCTTTGGTGTATATTTTGAATGTGGCCAAGTAGGCTACAAGGCAGTCGTGTGTCTAACAACAAGCAGAAGAGACTACTCAAAAGATCATGATACCCATCATATCCATTGGTTTGACATGACATCCAATTGATGGTAATGGGAAAGGACAAAAATCAATGGGTAGAGGGCAAAGCTCATAGGGATAGAGGACTGCCAGAATTATTGCACTAATTAAGTAGTTGGTCAAGCATCTGATGTGTAGTTGCATGTATGGTATCTGTTAACTCCTAACTTGTTAGGGTACAGTTTAACTATGGTGCTACTCATTCTTTTGTATTGGATGTGTTCGTTGTGCACTTGAATATGATTACTATTCCTTTGTGTGATAATTTATATGTGGCTACTCTAGTAAGGGATTGCTTGCAAGCAACTTGGCTAGCTAAGGAATGTAAGGTGAATATCTTGGAGTAGATCATGGAGGTGAATTTGGTAGTCTTACTAATGATTGATTTTGGTGTGATTTTGGGAATGAATTGGTTAGTAGGCCATTGTACTCTTTTGGATTGTCATGAAAAAAATAATTAAGTTTTCTTTTCTAAAAGAACTTACCTTTATTTTCCAAGGAGATTAGAGTAGCATAAAGGTCAATTTGATCTTAGCCATGGAGATGAGAATGATGGTGAGAAAACGGATGTAAGGTATTTTTGGTTGCAGTGAAAGATGCGTAAAAGCCTAGGTCAAAAATAGAATTTGTCCCCATAGTGTTAGAGTACTTAGATGTATTTTCAGATGAACTACTACTGCAACATCTCTTGGATCAAGGATATATTTGACTAAGTACCTTATAATGGGGCACTCCAATCTTGTTCATCAAAAAGAAAGATGGATCAATGAAGTCTACATATATTATCAATATGTATATAAGGTGATAATTAAAAACAAGTATCCTGCTTAAGATTGATAGTTTTTCAATTAGCTCCAAGGTGCCAAGTATTTTTCCAAGATGCATCTCCACTCGGGATATCTCTAAAAATCTGAGAGAGGGATGTATCCAAGATAGCCTTCAAAACTCATGCTAGACATTATGAGTTCTTAGTCATGTCCTTCGGGTTAATTAAAGCACTAATTACTTTTATGGACTTGATGAACAAAGTCTCTAGGGTATTCCTTGGTCAGCTTGTCATAGTCTTCATAGATGATATTCTTACCTATTAAAGGAGTGAAGAGGAGTATACCCATCATCTGAGATAGTCTTCCAGACTCTAAGGGAACATAAGTGATATACTAAGTTCTCAAAATGCAACTTTTGGATCCAGAGTGTTACATTGGTAGGGCATGTAATATCAATGGATGGTATTAGTGTAGATAGCCAAAAGTTTGAAATAGTGTAGAATTGGCTAAGACTAACTATGGTCATAGAGATCAAAAGTTCCTTGGGTTTGATAGGGAATTGCAAGTGATTTGTCCAAGATTTTTCTAATCTGGCAACCCTTTTGACCTGACTAACCTAGAAAAGGGTGATGTTTGAATGGATATATAAATACAATGAAAGTTTTGAGCAATTTAAGAAGTGCTTTACCTTAACCACAATCTTAACCTTACCCTCTCGAACGAGTGGATACGTGGTTTATTGTGATGTATCTAGAGTAAGCTTGGGATATGTCCTAATGCAATATGGGAAAATGATAGCCTATGGTTCCCACCAGTTGAAAGTGCATGAGAAGAGCTATTTCAAAGAAGATGCATATAGCTAGTGAAGGATTATGATTGTAGTATACAGTATTATCTCAAAAAAACAAATATTGTAGTAGATGCACTTAGGCAAAATGATGCTTAGCTTATATTAGACTAGAAAGGAGAGATCTAATTAAGGACATGCAGAAGTTGGAAGCGAGTGGTGTGTGGTTAGAGTTACATAAACCCAAAGTTCTGATAGCCAGTGTGTGAGCTTGCCACTAGTAGAGCAAATCAAGGTTATCTATGTTATGAACCTAATGGTTATCGCATTATAGAAAAGGCTCAACGAAAGCCTGAGATAGGAATTGGAATGGATTAGACTGGAACTATAAACTATCAGCATTGTCTATGGGTTCTAGAAACATGAGGATTAAAGGAAGAGTTGATGAGATTGAGTCACATGCCTTTTTATACCATACACCTAGATCTACAAAGATGTATCAAGATCTTAGGTAGTTCTATTGGCGGGAAAGTATGAAGAAGGACATAACAAAGTTTGTACTCAAGTGCCTTATTTGTTAGCAAATGAAGGTAGAACATTAAAGGCTAGCAAGATTGCTATAGAACATCAAGATTCCTAAATGGAAGTGGGACAACATTATAGTGGCCTTTGTGACAACACTTCCTAAGTTCTTAAAGGGACATGACTCAATATGAGTCATCGTAGATAGGTTAACTAAGACAGTCCATTTTCTTCTAATGAAAAATACCTAAAATGCAAAATAGTATACTAGAATCTTTTGAATCAAATTGTGCCACTACATGGAGTACCTACCTCGATCATATTGGATAGAGGTATTCAATTTGCATCTAAGTTCTATCCATATAAATTTTGATCAAAAACCTATACTAGATCCCATTGTATTTTATTAGAATTGGGAGAATAACAATGACCTAAATGAATATGAGTTTTCTTTTTTGGTTTCCCAAAGTAATGCTTATCAACTAGTATTATTTTGATGGAAACCTTAAAAAATAATTCATCAAATTTCTTATAGATCTAAAAAAAGAATAGATGAGATTTGTCCCTACTGCCCTTATCTAAAAAATCTTGTCTTTTTTAACATAAATAAATAAAGAAGCCATTGCAATTGCTGAAAATACTAAGCCTACTAAAGGCACAAGAACAAAAGTTAAGTTGCTGAGAATTGTCATAGAATAGGTGCCTTGATTTAATATTTGTACCTATTAAGTTTTTATTGATATATTAACATTTTGGTTCGATGTTAGAAAGATATTTTTTAGAATTCATGTAGAATTATATCTAAGTGAGTATCTAAATATATAATTTTTAGGAAACCTTGGGAATACAGCTTAAATTTAGCATAACATTCCACTCTTTAATGGATGGGCTATCTAAGTGAAGTATACAGATTTTAGAGGATATGTTAAGGAAATGTGTCTTAAAGTTTCAAGGAATTGGATGGAATAGCTTCTTCTCATAGAGTTCACTTACAATACTAGTTTCCATTCTAGTATTCAGATGGCACTATTTGAGACCTTACATGGGAGGAAGAACCAGAGAACAATTGGATGGTTTGAAAAAGGTGAGAGTGCTATTTTGGGACTAGAACTTGTTCATGATGCATTAGAGAAGGTCTAGACTATACAGAATCAACTTCTTATAGCTCTAAGTAGACAAAAAGTGCAAGAAATAATAGATAATCACATATTAATCATAAAAGGTTATTGGATGTTGCCATAGGAATATGACTTTCAACTTAACAACACCTCTTCTACAGTAGAATTTCTTCTTAATCCTTATAAGGTATAAATATGTTCGTACGTCACAAACCTTCTTCATAAGTCTTGAACCTTTTCTTAAGGTCAAGAAGTTTCTTCACGTTATGAGTCTTCTCCATATATATGAAATGCCTTGTTCTTAATGTAAGTCAAGAGATACAAAGAGAATAATATTAATAGGAGAATTTTTTTTATAAGTGATCAGTTTACAACTTTCAGCTAGACAGTATTTTGCATGTCTTATTTGTAGGACTAATGGAGGTGTTTATAAGAGAATCTAAGACCTTTAACCTCTAATGTAAGTATACCACTGGCCACAACAACCTACATCTCATTTATGAATCTTTAACCACATTGAAGCACCAAACCCATTATTCATGGCCATCAAACAAATTTCATTTATAAAATTAAAACTATTCAGTTAAAATTTCACATTAAGTGAATAGAATCATAGATCTTGAATATCTTTACATTATGTGAATTAAAACTCTTTCTAAGACCAATAAAATTAATATTTGAAACTATTAAAATTTTTATAGTCTCCCACTTGGTTTCAAAGCACAAAATAATAAGTATTACCTCAAATCTTTTGGTATAAATTTTATATACTTATCCCAGACCTATATAAAATATATACTATCCAATTAGAGACTAGAACTAAACTTAGATTGGTCCCCATTAGTATCATAATCATAATTTGGTAATTCAGGTAAAGTTGCATTCCAATTTGAGTATTAGCCACTAAAGAATTGTACTCCTAAACATTTCATAGGCCTGAACAATTTGAAATCGAACCTTCCTTTTTTATCGAGACCTTCTCGTATATACATGCAAGTACGTACTTCATAGAAAAGCTAAATCTCAGCATATAATCATAAGCACTCAATAAAGCCATCACAAGGCTAAATCCACGTAATAAACATCAATCCCTTCATTTCATACTTAGAATATGGCAAACTCAGTTAAAGATGCATTCCAATTTGAGTATTAGCCAATAAGGAGATGTGCTCCAAACATTTTATATGCCTGAACAATTTGATATCTAACCCTTTCTCTTTATCGACATCATCCCATATATACCTAATAAAGAAGCTAAATCTTGGGACATTCATTCATTTCATAATCCATCTATCACTAAGGAATCAAATTTATGTTTTAAATATGATTATACCATGAGCCCTAATGGATGGATATGCTAAGTTATCTTATCAAAGATACCTTCTCTGTAACAACTTCTTACTTATTCAACATCTCTTAAACCAATAATATTACCTTTAATTTTTTTTTTACCTTAGTGTGACTTATAAGATCCTTCACAATTGTTACAGCTAAATAATTATCATTGAGAATCACTATGGGACACTCTAAACATGATACTATATAAAGACTTATCAAAAGATTTTATAAGATATACCATTTATTTGAACCTATATTAATAGTGACATACATAGTCTTCATAGTAGATTAGTCTATACAATCTTGTTTTTTCTTTTTTTAATGTTTTTGCCATATTGCACCTAAACCAAACATAAACACAAGCATAGTGATTAACTTTTGTGCATCCACACAAGCTTATGATCAAAATCTAAGTAATCGATTAGTTATAACTAATCATATTAATTAGTCAAATAACGTGACATAGTATGCTTCAAATGCTTGCTTTACCCTTTCTTAGTGAATCTTCATTGGACAAGATTAAAATCTGATAAGAAATTCCACTTAATAGGCAAGATCAAGCCTAGTGCACATTAAAGAAATAATCTTTTATAACTTCTTTGACAAGTATAAATAATATAACCATCATTGCAATAATCCATCTTCAATCAATACAAAAGAGTATCTATAAATTTTTATAATATAAACTAAGTCTCTTTTGATAATTTTGATACTGAGAATTTTTGTGGTTTCATCTAGATCTTTCATATTAATCATATAAAAATGTAATAATTTTTTTTTCTTCATACAAAAACACATATCTCTATGAGCCAAAAGAATATTGTCTACTTGGAGAATCAAAATAACAATTTTAGCCCCCACTATTCTCATATATACTTAATAATCCTTGTAATTTTAAATAAAACCATATGCTTCAATAACTTCTTAGGGTATAAGATTTTATTATCTAAAGGCATGATTAGGATACAAATTATTCTCTTTTTCACACTCCTCATAGCCTCTTGATAACCTTTTCTCTTAGGAGAAAATACTTCTCTTTATTTAAATATTTTTCGAGAAACTATAAAATAACTTATAATTTCTTCAAGAATAAGTTCTCTTTGATAATTTTATTATAATCAAAATGTTCTTCAATAAATTTCATATCCATGTTCTTAATGATTATCTTATCTATTGAATCATATAGTCTATACCATTTTAATTACTTTGAATAACCAATAAATAATTATTTTTATTTCACTACAAGTTTACCTTTAGTCGGATTGGGTATAAGAACATGAGCAACACAGCCCCTAAATTTTCATATAATTCAACTTAGATTACTTACTAACTTAAAGTTCGTAATGAGTCTTCTCAATAGTCATAGAAGGAATTTTATTTAGAATATAAACAATAGTGAGAAAAACTCATCCAAAAATTAGTAGAAAATTGGTAAGAGCCAAGTAGACCTTACCAATTTTCAAAAGGGTCCTATTTCTCCATTTAAAAATTCCATTCTATTCAAGTATATGTGACATACTAAGCAAATAAATAATACCATTCTTATTACAAAATTATTAAACAAATCAAATTAATATTCACTTACACTTAAAAAAAATTCTTAAACATTCTTTCAATGGTATTTAGTACTTTTAACTTGAATTGTTTAAAACCTCTATTTCCTTTCTCATATTAAGTAAAAGATACAACTTTCCAAATTTTGGAAAATCATCAATATATATAATAAAATAAGAATGACAATCTCTAATATGTACACTCATACAACTACAGATCTACAATTGGATTATATAAAAAAATATATTTTCACTTTTAAGGGAAAGGAAACTTAGTCATTTTTTCTATAGAAAAAACTTTTACAAATGGTAAAGTCATTTTTCTCATCATTTCTAGCAAGTTGTCTTTAATCAATATCATTACCAATATGACCAAAATAAAGTATAACAATAATAAAATTCATTGGATTAGATATTAGAATATTCACTCATAATATTTCCATATAAATTAACTTGATATACTTTCAAGGCTCTAAATCATTGTAATACAATTTCATGTCATTAAAATATGATAAACTTTTATCTCCAAAGAAAATTCAAGCCACTTTGAACCAAGAAGCAATTTTTTTTTTATCAATGGGACGGAAAAACAATATTCTAAGCAAAAGACTTTATTATAGTTTATCTTTAACTGCTAAATTCTTAGCCCTTCAAGGAAGTTTTATCATCATTTCCTATCAAATTAAAACTTTGTCCACTATCAATTTTCTTGATTTTCTAAACACATGAAAATCAATAAATATATGAATTATATCTCTTAAATCATCCTACCGATAAAAGAAGTTAATATAGGAAACACAATATTTTAGAAGAAAAGAATCACTTCCCTTAGGTTTATTTTTTATATGATAATCCTTTTTAATGTAAGCAGATTCGTTACATTGAAAGCATATTTAATACACAATAGTCATTTTATTCTTTTAAAATAGAAATTCTTAGAATTTTGAAATTGAGATATCATCCCTTTTGTTATTAAAACACTTATTTGGCTTCAATTTTTAATTACAAGCTCATATTTGATAATCCCCTCAATTTTCTATGACTTTTCTATTATTTTGCTGATCAAACTTATAAATAACATAGTTAAACTCTCCTCATACTCTCCAACGAGACTTAACTAATATGACTTTGACATACATTTCATAATAGTGGAAGCTATAGTTTTCTTATCTATACTTTTACCACAAAACTTAAGACTCCTTATCTTCTATAAAAATATATTCATTCAGATGTTTTCTCATATTTATATTTCTATATATTTTGATCTAGTGAATCTTTTTCACAAATTATTCACATGAGAATTAGGTCCCTTTTTATTTAGCCTTTAATTATCTAAAATTTATTTTGTTGTCTATGTATAGAAATTAGTCATATGAAAAGTTTTACTAAAACAACTATCACATAATATTGTATTGAATCTTCTTCAATTTAGAAGTTAAAAGATCACTTCATATGGCTCTCATTTTCTCAATTAAAAATATAATTTTACCATTAGATTTAGGAATGTCAATAACTAGTTTTCAATTATTTTAACTCATCAAGTCCCTTTCATACAATTCCTTGTTATCAACCATAGCATTCTCGTTAGTAATTAGTTAGGGAAAGATAGGTACATATTCCACACAAATAATGTCCTTAAAATTATGTAAGTTCAAGAGCATATTAACTCTTTATTCCTAATCCACAAAGTTAGTATCATCCAATATACCAGATTTGAGAAGATTAATACATATAAATCCGCCACTAAGCATAGGAAAAGAGATTTCCAATTCACATTACTTTAAAACAATCACTCGTTAAAGATTCATGATACAAAAAAATAGGTATTTAGAAAACTTAATAATTCCCATATATATCTGCATCACCCATTGGGTATTTTGTAAACCATAAAACAATAATAAAATTTTTAACAATCAAAATATACATCTATCCACATTACTCATTAAGGATGTTATGAAACATGAAGCAATAATAAAAACTATACAATACAAAATCAAAATACCCATATATCCACATTATCCATTGGGGTTTAGTAAAATATGAAACAATAATAAAATTACTACATAATGCAAAAAAAAAATATTTAATCAACAATAAAACACAACAATTACATTACCTATTGGGGATTTTACAGTTTAAAACAAATGTCATTAGTAATTAATGAAGGAAAAATTAATAGGATATTATATCTTTGAAGATTATACGAGAATCATATATCATGTAGAGGCCTAATCACTTGTAATTGTAATAAATAATAGATTGTCCAATTCTATAAAATAAAGAAAATGTCATTGGATGTTGCTATAGGCCTAATCACTTGTAATTGTAAGAAATAATAGATTCTCCCATTATACAAGGGTATTGATTTGTTGCTGGAGTAAGTCAATTTTCCTAGAGAATTGGGGATAATTAGTTGAGTTATTACTAGGGTAATTTAATTAATTAGTCTTAGTATTTTAAAATCTTAATGCTATTAGTAAATTGGTTAAGGTATTAGGCTTTAACTAATTTAGCAAAAAGAGTCAATTGTGTGTTAGGCTTGGTTGGTCAATTTTGGAAGAAATTAGCAACAATTAATTAGTGCTAGGGTTAATTAATTTCTTGGCTAAGTGGTCAAAGGGGGAATGAAATAATTGTGTCAAGGATTAGTCACAAAATTGATTGCAAGAGTCCCTTTGATTGAAGCTTTCTCATTTTATTTTCCCTTCTATTTTTGATTCTATTTTCTTTGCATTTAAATTGTTTCATTAAATTCCTATTATAATTAGATAGTATTCAACCCCCATTTCATGTAGATTTGACCTAGACTTGCCATATCTATTACCTTAGGTAGTTAAGTATTATTATCTTCACCAATCTCAACAACTGTCAAATTTTGCCATCGTTGCCATGGACTAACTGATTTATTTCTTTGTGCTTTCAGTTGTATATAACATTAGGACAATAGTATATGTATTAGGCTTTGTTTTTAGTCATTGTTTGTCTTTTTCCTCTATGTATAGTTTTTTGTTTCTGGATGCTAGTAGGGTCTAACAACATAAAAATTGACTGTGGAATTTTGGAGATGAAATGTGGTAAGGTATTTGTTTTTTATATTCTAAGCAAAATCCATGGTAAAGCATGGTCCCTATCAAATTTTAGCCAAATTTCATCGCTTACTATTGATGCACGGCTGTCGACACTAATCAAATTAGAAATTTATAAAACCAGGTTACCTAACTACTTGTAGTATATGGCAACACCGGGTTCAACCCAAAGATCATTTGTGGATGATATCAATCAAATTAGGAGCTGGAAATAAAAAGGGGGGTTAGCAGAAACTAATCTAGCAAAAACTACACTCACATGCAACTACATGCAGAAATGAAAATGCAAATAGATAAACTAACCAACCAAGGGAATCAACTTTAGATTAATGCATCCTAGATCACTAAATGTTCATTCAATTGTTGATAATCATAATAAGAATCCTTGAAATGATTAATGAGTCTTATACAAAACTCGACCACAAGCAATCCATCAAGATCTCAATGCATTGCTTAGTTTTCCTATCCTCTTCTAAAGGTGATTATTAAGATCTCAATAACTATATT
>JANHAO010007063.1:0-20580 GCA_026873985.1 Saraca asoca
TAATTGTGACATATTATCTAATTATTTTACACAAACTTTATTTCTTCCTTTTTTATTTTTTAAATTTTTTGGGAAATTTTTTTTCTTTTTTATTTTATTATTTTATTTTCTCTTTTTCTTATTTTTTTTAAAAAATAAAATAAAATAAGATTTTAACAGTAGGGGTATTTTGATATTTCCTTAAACATTAAGGGGGAAAATGATAGAATCTTCAAAGGTCAGGGAGGAAAATAATAATAGCTAAAAAAGTAAGAGGTATTTTGATATTTCCTCAAACATTAAGGGGAAAAATGATAATATTTCTTAATCCAAGGGGGGAAATAGAAATAACTCACATCAAACATGAAAAGATTAGAAACATACTAGAATTTAGAATGCTCTTATTGATTATTTCAAAGGCATTAATTGAAAATAAATACGCTTAATATTTACTTCAAAATCATTAAGTAATATGTATAATATATTTCCATAGTAATAAATTTAATTTAGAAAAAAATCACAAAATGATTAAATTTGAATAATATACTTACTTAATGTAAATGATTAATTCTATTGAAAAAAATGAAAATTGGGATGACAATTGATATACATATGGAGTAAATAAATATTAGTGGTATGAATAGTTATTAAAAAGGAATCACCACATAAGATGGAGACATGACCTCAATTTGTATAAACTATGTTTTCAATATAAATAATTAATTTCATTGAATAAAATATGAAAATGTCTTATCAAGTGAGTTGTAAAGCAATTAAACAAATTTTAATTGTTGTATAGTAATTAAGTGAAAATTAAACCAAAAGATGAGTTATGACTAATTTGTATAATATATGTGGAATTTTTGGATAACGCAAGTAGCAAACATTTTGATTGGATAAAAAACCAAATGTACCCAAAAATCATCAATAAATTAAATAAAAATATAAAATTATTTAATTTTAATTTTAATTTTAATTTAATTGTTAATTATTTTATATGTTTTTTTTATAGAGAATGAAACTCATAAAGTTATAATATTTAGAGAATAAAATTTACTCATCAATGTAAAACGTAAAGTATTTGATAATTTTTAAATATTACTAATTTTCTTTGAGAGTGTGACATTTATATAAATTATATATTATTTTTAGAGACTCAAAAGTAAATATACCAAAAACATGACTGAATCCATCAAAATTTGTGTCTTACATAACTACGTATAATAATCCCACACACATTATTGTGTATAATAATTATATACACGTGGCATAATTTTACCACGCCAAGTAGGATAGTGACCACACCTCCATATGCGATGGATTTTTGGTATTCTGACTTGGATCTGTTTTTGAAAAGATTTCAATGTTGATTTTATCTCTTTAATTAGAGGAATTGATTCATTTTAATTTTAAAATCTAATAGTGAAGTGAAATGAATGTAGACATTGATTAGTTTTCGATATTTGCCTCGGTTAAAAATTATCATGATAAGTGATACACAAATAAAATTTACAAATGCAACAAAAATATATATTACAAGTCACGTAATAATATTTATATCATGTTAGATCTTTATTTGTATATCATATCATTTGAATTAGATATTTAACAAAATATTCATTTTGGAAGAGGATTAAATTGCAATAATTTTAAAAATTAGGGAAGATTGGATTGTTGTCATTGAAAATTCGTAGCTCTTACTTTTCATCTTTTTTTTTTTCCTAAAAAAATTGCTTATTGCTTATTGTGAAAAGTTTTATTTCAACTATCATTTATTTAGAATACTTCTTGAACAGATTCTCAGGTATGCTGCATTATTCATGTTTACATTGAACCAACAAAAATGATACGGAGGGGGCTTACATAGAATATCAAGTGGACTATCAATTTAATAGCACCAATAATTTAGTCTTCACCTTTTCCGGTTTACAAATAATAATAAAAAAAAAGACCATAATGCAAAATTTATTTTCTAATTTTCACATTAATTTCATTCTTATCTTTTAAGAATTTTTATGAATAATTTTGTTATCTAACTTTTAAAAGCATACAAATTCATTCATAATTCTAACTATGTTTGTTTTGATAATGTAAATTTCTTATCAACATATATTGACATCCTAGGTAGTATAAAATTAATTTAGAATCTTATAAATGTTAAAACATGTTTTATTTTTTCTTGGATTTTCTTACCATGGCATAGTTAGAGTTTTGAAAGGAATAAAAAGATGATATCTTATGCATCCTCAACTAATTCTAGAAGTAAAATGATTTACTATTATTATACACATGTGGAAAAGAGCTCAGCTTCTAACGTTTCAAATAAAGACCAATCTAGACATACTATTTTGGTGTTGCTAATAAAACTCTTAGTAATTATTTTGTCGTAAAAGGAAATTGAGTGTGGATTTTTGTAGTGGGCTAATTTATAACTGATGAATAATAAGAATTATGAGTTGTTATAATTACGAAAAAAGAATAATATTTTATTATCAATTGTTGCATAGTACAAAAGATATAATGAAGGCCAAAAGTTTCAATCAATTATAATGCTTTTCTTTTAAAATTCTAAATTATTTTTTTAAAATAAAAATCGATGAAATTAAAGGAAGAAAATTCTTCTGTTAACTCATTTCTAAAAATATAAAAGAAATTAAATTTATTTATTTTTTTAGAGGAAAAATAAGGATTTGATCTTATATTATCTATCAAATCAATTTTATACTATAAAGGATACCAAATTAAATGCTAGCATTGAATTTCTGTTATCAAAATAAATAGAATTAGGATTATAAGTAAATTTGTGTACTTTTTAAAAGTTAGAGAACAAAATTATTTAGAAAAATTCTTAGGGAGACATGAATGAAATCAATGTGAAAATTAGGAGATCAAATTTATATTTTAGTTTTTTTTTTAATAATTTTAACCATTCATTTGAAATAAATTAGAATTTAATTTATTTGGAGCAAAATTCATATATAATATTATTGAAAAAAATGTAAAATACCTCTTCAAATTTATTAAATTATTTATGAATTAAATTATAATTTTTTTTTTAATTGTTGCAAACCGCGGAAAGTATGGGACAACAATGAAAAAGGTTGTGTACTTAAAATTGTTGCTACAACAAGTCGTGAAGCATAACTCAGTTTGAGAAGGATAGAAAAGCTACCGAGAACACATAAAAAGGTTGTGTACTTAAACAAGATAACGATGGTTGTATAATAATCAGATCTGTAAAGCTCCTTCAATCTTACTGGTGGCTTTATATAAATCTGAGAGCGAAAAGGAAATGGAGTGGGGCATCCCATAGAATGTCCCAGACGCTTGCAAGATAAGAATAAATCAGAAAATGACGGATAAAGATTTTGTTATGACTTTTTGGTGTTTAAGTTAATAGATATTTTAGAATAAAAATTAGAGAAAAAGATGATAGTGTAAAGCATACTTTGGTGTTTATAGTATATAAGGTGAAATCCTAAAATTATAATTAAACCACAATATTGGGTCAAATAAAAATAAATAGGCGGAAGGAGTTAGGGTATTTTTATACTTATGAGGCATAAAAGGGTTATGGAAGGAGTAATGCTTGCATATAAATTTTAGTTTCACAAATTAAACCAATAAAGGCCAATTAGTTGTTTCGATTTGTGTTTTCTTTTATACATGATTTTTTTATTGGAAGACTGAGAAATCATTTAATATATGTGTGATGTTTTGAATTTTAACTAAGAACAATAAAAATAAAAAATTCAAAAAATAAAATTGCACAGCACAATGTTATTAAGCGATTATTTGGTTACTAGAAAATTACATAGGATATACAACTTCTTAGAAAGTAACGGATAGATGTACTATTTAATTAACTATTAATTAACAACTTTCAAGAAGTCCTACTTCTCACAAAATGTGAGAAATTGTTTACCTACTTCTCTTCTAAGTAGAAAGAGTTTTTTAAGGAAATTTTTAATTTTTATTGTTAATCAAACAACTTTGAGCACTTCCTAAAAAGTTCATAAGAGAATATTTTCTGAAAAGTTTAACTTTTTACGAAAATTTATTTCTTGTATGAACTAAGAGTTGGTTTATTTGAGAGGAAAATATTTTTTTAGAAATTATTTTCCTAATTTTCTTATGTTTGGAGCCAATAGAAAAGTTAGTCAGTAAAAAATAGATTTTAGTCAATAGAAAATTGTAATGTATTTGAGAGAAATTGATTTGCTCTTTTTAATGAAAAGAAATTATTTTCCTAAATCATCTTATATCATATAATTACATTCTGCATTTCTTTACTTTTATTTTTCTATCTCCTATCTCTCTCTACCTTTCTCTCTCTTCTCTCATTATTTTATTTTTATCTCCCATTTTTCTTCCATCCCTCACTCTTATTTTTTTTCTCGTCTTTCTCTTCTGTGTCTTCTATTCTCTCTCTATCTTCACCTTCCTCTCCCACTCTTCCACTCTCTCTTCTATCTCTCATCTTCTTTCTCTCATTTTATTCTAACAAATATTGATAATTTAATAATTATATTAAAAATTATATTGATAAAGTATTTGAGGAATTAAGAAAGTTGACAAATGTAGTTAATAATTTTGGCCAAATTGAATTGAATATGAAACTTTACGAAGAAATGACGAAGATGGAAAAGAAGAATTTGAATATTTTTTTTGCATGTTACTTTTAGTACAAAATACACTTAACTTTTAATTTTTACTAGTAAATATTTACTGACTCTTATTTTGAAAATATTATAATAATAAAATCATTATTGTGCGACTTGATTTTAAAGATAAAATTTATATGTATAATAATATTTTTTAATAAAAGAAAATAATTTGTTTATATACATCAAACAAGAGAACATATATTTTTTTATATTGTCCAAACAGCAAAAGTCAATTCAATTTTTAAAATGCATTTTCTTAAAAAAAATCTTTTCATAAAATTTTATTTCCTATCGAAACAAACCGATTCTAAATGACTTCTAAATATACCAGCAAATCAATTGATAAAATTGACATTAGCATACATAACATCATTAATGTGGTTGGCATGACTAAGTCATAATACGAAATTTGCAATAATAATCATACAATGATTTATAATTAACATGTTTGACATAGAAATTGATAGACAACTTTTTTTTTTCGTAGTTTATGAAATGTGATTTCTCCATGCAATATGGAATTATTAGTTTAAAAATTTTAGGAAATTAAATTTTAAGTAAAAGCATTAAAAGAGATAATAATTAAATATTTTTATCACAAATTCTCTCTCTTCATTAAAGTTAAACGTCACTTTTGAACATTAAATTTATTAAAATGTCTCTTAAGAAATAGATGTTGGATTTTTTTTTTGTGTCTAAATGAAAGAGTAATGGATGCTGTATAGAATTGACCAACACGAGCAATACTAACTGCATGACCTTCTTTTTTTGTCGAACTTGTATGACTATGGTTTTGATGATTTTGTCTGAAGATATTTTTCCATTCTTTTGTAAAAAAAAAATTTCATTTGCTTGTAAAGAATTTTAATATCATGTATATATTTTATGATTAATAAAATAACATATAGTGTTATAACAATTGAGGAAAACAACAACTCTAGAAAAATGAATGTTATTTTTTATCATTCTTTTTACATATAACATTAAATAAATATAATATTTTTTATGATATTAAATTTAATTATAATTATAAATAAATGAAAGATTTTCTATAAAGATGTTTTCCGACAAAACAAACGAAATCTAACAATGTACAACTTTCCACTCCACTGTGTCTAAATAAAATTAAAAAAAAGAATCCGAACTAAAATGCCACTCCACCATGTCTAAATAAAATTAAAAAGAAAAAGAATACGAACTTGAATGGTTGCAAAACAGTTGGGCCAAAAAGAAGTTGCATAGTTGGACTCATGTGTAGAAGCCCATTGCTGTGTTGAACCTATAATCCAACTTCAGGGCCCAAAAAAGGCCCACAGTTTCCGATACACAATTTGAAATTGACAATATCGTTCATCCCAAGAGAAAGAGAGAGAGAAAAAAAAAAGAAGACAATATCTTCATCCTCTTTTTGTTTGTTTTATTAGTACTTCAAACTTGCAATTGGTAACGACAATTAAGAGGGCGATTGATTATGTGGTTGGGTGTTATTGTAGTTGAATGAATTAGAACCACATTCGAAGAAGATTCATTTTCGTCTTATCCAAATGCACCGCACAATTAGCTCATCTTTGTAATGTTACATCCATCGCAGTCAGAAAAACCTCCGCCTTTGGCTGCGGGACTCGATACAAATGTCTTGTATTACTAGTTTCAACTTTGAACAAGGGAAATTCAAAGGATTATTTTTTAGTCATCTAACTTTACTTACATCAATAGTAAACGAAATATTGCCACACATGATATCTTTATCTAAATTTTTCTACAATAAGAGAATTAGACATTTTAAAATAAAAAATTAGTAATTTTTAAGAAAACATTTGATTTGTGAATTTTTTTCTCATATTTATAAAAATATTTTAAAGGAATGTTAGATTTTCATATTTGATTTAAAATTTACAAAAATTTATCAAAGAATTTGAATATTCTTAGGAATATTTTATCTTAATATTTCCCTAAAATATTCATATAGAAGGGTGACTGTCTTATATTATCATGATATGAAAATGTCTTTATCATATAAGAAGACTATTTTGTTTATCTTTCTATTAATGTCTTACTGTTTTAACCCATAACCATCTATTGTTGTTAACTATTATTGTCTACCACCTACCACCATTGACTGATCAATTTTCCAATGTTGGTTACTCAATTTCTGATAAAGACATTTTTGATAAGATAAAAATATATAAATTAATTAAAATATAATATTATAACATCCTAAGAATCTTTTTAATTGAATCAAATATGATAGTATGATATTTCTAAGAATCTTCCCAAAAATCACATTTCCAAGAGTGTTAAGATTTATGGAAATGCATCATTTTGTGAACCAAATGCTTTCATAAATTTTTTTGAGTAATTTAACATTTTCATCCTTAAAAAATTCTAACTTTCTCAATGTCATTCCTTAATAATTAACTTTCTTAAATTCATTATCTCATTTTTAATTTGAATCAATTTAATCACATGATTACTTAAATTATTAAATCAATTGTGAAAAAGTTGACGTGACTAACATAATTGCCATTTCACTATTAACCCCTTGTTTGGAACAAAAAAAAAAAAAGAATTTAATTTATTTGAATTTGGATTCATAAACAATTTTACACATAAAATCAAATTTAAATAAATTGAATTCTTGTTTTCTTATGGTTCCAAAGGAAGGGTGAAAAATGACATGGAAAACAATTGGATTTTATTTAAAACATAACTTTAATTTAAATGAAAATGATTTCTAACTTGTCCAAAAAATAAAATCATGGAACTCAATAAGCTTCATACTCCTTAGAGTCCATGGACATTAAATTGAACACTTGGATGTGGATTAAAAAAATCCCTTAATATAAGCAAAAGCAATAGTTAACAATATATCATATTTGTTCTAAAAGTATAAAATTATATATAATCATATTTAGAATTTAAAGAACTTACATTGGATATGAGAATAAGTATTGAATTTTCAATTTGTTGATTAATCTTTCTTGATTAAGGTATTTTTTTTTAATAAAATGAGAGTGGAAGATGAAGATAGAACCATAGGTTGCATCATACTGGCAAGAGAAAAAATAGAGTTATTTTATTTATTTATCTTTTTTCAACTTTCCATTAGACCAAAGCAAAACAATATTTTTCCTTTGGGTTATTCTATGATACTTAGGCTAAAAGCTTGAGTTTTGATTAGTACCATAAGGGAAGGCAATTGAAGCTTGAATGGTGGGACATTCGATCTTGGCTACTCATCCAAGGTAATTGGTGACTCATTGATGCATGTAACACAATATTGTGCAATACCAAAAATGCCTTTTTCTAAACAACTAAAATTTGCATTATTGAAGAAGTAATTGTTACTAGCGCTTCTTCAACTGTTAACGTGTATTCTTATTACCGTTACCAATGCTGTAGCTAATGTCATTGAAGTATTCAATGGAGAATGATGATAGCATTTCAAGAAAACGCCTGCACCACTTGCCAGATCCCCAAGTCAATGAGTTTTGTGGCTCGACTTTTCTTACCATTGCATGCAAGTCTTTGATTGAGGTCAGATAGATCAAATATAGCTTCTTTGAAGAGGTCTGGTAAACTTTCTTTGCCTTTGGTCGATTATTAAAATTATGTTCAGAGATTTTGTCATTTTGGAATTGTATCCATTAGCAAAAATAATTAAGACAATGGTTGTCACCTTTTCAGGATGAAATTTTTGATCGGTAAAACATTGTTTGCTTTACCTATTTTTGTTGCAAGTTATTTTCTTCCTTGTTATTGAATATGTTAATCATAGTCATCTTGTATCGTGTTTCTTAAGAACTTTGACAACCATTCTTTAAATTTTTTGATTGATGGTTTTGAGAAATTCTTGTCTGGTTTCTTAGGAATGTTTATTCCCTTTGTTTTTAATTTTTTTTCCAAATTTTTTCATGTGAATTTGATATCAAATCCTCATTTTTTTTGCTTTGTACTTTTATTATTTCTTTATTATCTATTGGTCTAATACCTAGATAGCAAAGCTATTGAAATTTATTTTGATTTCAATTTAAATGTTATAAACATCCTAGTTGGCACTTTTAGGAACTAAAAGAAAATTCAATTGATGTATACATATCAAAGTCCAAGACCATGTCATGCTTTGTTTGTTAAAATTCTTAGTGTTTCTTTTCTTGGGGTGAGAAGAAAATTATGCCATGTTTTATTTCTAATTTTTTTGTTATATATTAAGTTCATTTAATCATATAATTACTATTTTGTTGGTCTTTACTATACCATGTGTTCCCATCTATTCATGTATGACTAGCTTGCTACTATCCTCATTTTTTTTATTTAATTTGTTTGTTAGGAACTTTCGAGCAGACACCTTTATCTTAGTGTAGCTTAAATGCATTTGGTGTTTGTTTTAGATCTTTATTTGTTCTGATTTTGAGTAAAAGGTAGGTTTCAATTCCATTTGGTTGTCTACTCCATATAAAGAAGATTTTATGAAGGTAAGTTATTTACTTGCATGTCTATTCCTTATCCACATTAGTTGTTTAAGGATGCAATCTTTTGTAGTCATATCTTCTAATTACATTCTACACAATTGATTTTTTTCTTTCTTAATGTTTGTCTAAGTTACTGTTTCTTATGTTTTATTCTATTTGTGACATAGATTTTGCCAATCTTAATTACAACTAGCAAAAGAATAGACTACAAACTAGACAAGGTATGTCAATCCTTTGCATTTTGCTAGTTTACACCCTCAATCCAATAAAACAAAAAATCCAATGGTGACAATCAATCATTTATGAGTGTTTGCTTGATACTCTAATTGTATTGTCATTGGAGTGTGTGCTAACCTTGCCATTCATGTTTGTTGTGCTTTGTTAAACTGGTTTTTTGATTGATTTCCTGATCTGATTGTTCAAAGAAGAAACGTGAAGAATGTTATTATAATGAGCTTTTTATGATACATAATCATTGTGCCTGGTAGTTGGTTTATGGTTTAGGAGGAGTAACCATAACAATGGTACAAAGTGAAGCACATCCCTTCAATAAGTACATTAATGGCCATAACATGTACATGTATTAGATGTGCCTTCTAAAGGTCCTTTGAGATGTTTGTCACCATAAAGATTTTTGTACATTATCTAATACATTTGGTTTGTGTTGAAGGAAGGAGTTTTATAATAAAAACCAATTACAACATTGTCTATAGTTTTGTTGAGAATAAGTTTGTGTAATTTCGTAGGGAAATGACTATGATACGAAACTGGAAGGCAAGGACTAGGGAGCAGAAAGCTAGATACAAGGACGTAACAAAATTAGCAAGGTACACATTTCAGAAGGAGCACCTTGTTACGACATTAAAAGGCAAGGCATGTATGTAGTAGAAGAGAGGAGGAGTTATTTTTTCATTTTCCCCATAAGAAATGCATCATCTAAAATCATTATAACTTCACATGTGTTGTTTGGCCCTTTGCTACCTTTTCTTACAAGATCTTTTCCATCATTTTTATGGAAAATTGCCAATGAGATAGAGGAAGGGGAAAAAGATATTGTGGCTAAGATGGGTTTCAAGGCACTCCTTTATATAGATTGCAAACATTAATATCTAGATCTACTCCTTGAATTCATGAAAAGGTTTGATTGGTGTACATACTTCTTTATTGTAAGAGGTGCACGTGTTATCATTATGAACAGGATGCTACTTTAGCCTTGGGCATTCCTCTGATTGAGAAATTTGTACCTAATGTCCACATATCCACAAAGGAACTTGAAAAGGTTACTAGGGAGTTTAGTTTGATGAAATTCAAGCATATGAGAGGGATGATTTCACTGAAGCACAAGGAGAATACTTTTAAGAGGCCATTTCTTGTATTTGCATTGGGGGCTTTGTTATGCCCCACTTTAACCATGAAAACATGCAAAAAGCTACTAAAAGTAGTAGTTGATGTCAATCATGTAAATGAATACAATTAGGCTGGCTTTGTTATGCAATGTTTGGTGAATGAAGTGAAAAAATTTAAGGTGGATGACAATAACAAGAAAAACATAGGTGGTTGCATTTACTTTCTAATAGTAATTGTTTTGGGTTTAGGGATGTTATTTATGTCATGTCTGTTTGATACATATATACATAGTGGATCTAAACTAATGGGTTTGTTACAAATTATATTCCTCTATTATTTTCTATTTGGCCTATTGTTGTGAACAAGCATGATAACATGATATTTCACTTGAAGGCCAAACTAATCTAGGAAAGGGGGAGAATAGAGAGGGAAAGTAATCTGGTAAACCTATCACAAACATTTGAAGATCATGTCAAAGGACATGTATCTTGTTATGTAACTATGCCTTCCCTTTACACGACTAACATTGTTTGTCTTCAATGCAGAGGATTCTGTATCTAACAAGTAGTGCTGAGTTATTATTTTGACTATGGACTCCTTTCAACATACAGTAAGATATTAATTAATATAGATTCTTTTGTGATTGTTGAACTGGATGGATATTGTAAACATTCCAGTAACTTCTAGAAGTAAATGAGTAGCTTGTATGAAGTATCCTAGTAACTTTTTGTAAGTTTGATAATAGCTCTGTCATACATATTAGGGTTTAGTCTTGTGGAACCATGCAGACATCACCTCTTCCTTGTGATGTCTTTTCCTCTATATGGTCCTATAGATGAGACACATGAATTAAGTTTGTAACCTTTACCGTGAATGTTGGACCATGATGTCCATTACTTTTATTTTTTTATTATGTCTGTTGATGATTTGAACATGTTGGTAACATTTATTCATTGTGGTAGTAAGTACATGATATAAAATAGTAACTTCTTCTTGAGATATGATTGCATATGTGTACTCTATAAAATATGCTAGTATCTTCTATGAGGTATGGTAGTAACCTATCTATATTGTGTGTCTTCATCATGATGATCCTTATTTTGGATCATGTGGATTTAAATAACATTTCAACAACAATTTGATGAATCTTGTCAACATCTTCACTATGTTTATCAATTATGCTAGTAACCATAAGAGATGTATTGGTGACGTGTAGGTTGCACCTCAAATCCTACAATCTATAGTCACTTGTTCATTATGATGTCCTTTTTTTTCAATTTCTTATCACATATGAGGTATGCTGGTGATGCATGATAGCAACAATGTATACCTAATCTTGCATTATTGAAGAAGTATGGTATAAACATTTTTTATAATGATGTTCACTATAATAGATGCATCCATTTTATGTTGCACGATAATTTCGTGCTAATCCTTTAGACCCGTTGCTTTCTTATATGAAGTATGACTGTGTTATAAGCGAAAAATGGCCTCAGAAGAATGCGATAGATCTGAACCCGCCAGAGGTCAGATCGTCCAGCTTACTAAAAGTGCCCAACAAACTTTACCTCGCTCACTACCAAACAGTGAGACAGCAAGGTGACCATGAAGATCAGCTCGTCAGGTAGTCGATCATTCTGCTTGAGCTCACTACCCTGCTACAGTAGCATCAAGCTCGCTATGGTGACCTTTCATAACGACCCTGAGCTATGAATCCCAGCTTAAGATGACAGACGCCTCGCATGGTACAGCAACACTAAGCGATAGATGCATACGAACGCAAGTCTATAGTCGACAAGAGGGGCCTATCTCGTAGCCTACATCCTGCAACAGTCGGATTGTAGCCTTTTATTATCTTTTTCATTTATATCTTAATGTAACACAACTGTAACTTTTAATTAATGTGTGTAACTCTTCCTTCCTCTATAAATAGGAATGTATTGTTAGAAGAGGGACATAAGAGGCTGGCATCTTTATAAGTTAATACTCTGTATAAACAATTCTCAACACCAATAAAATCTCCGCCATGGACATAGGGTCCGGTGCCACCTGGATTTAGCCGAATTACGTTAAAAATACCATGCTGCACTTATTCCTCTCCCTTTCCCCCAGTACACTTTGGAAGCAGTATAGGATCCCAGATATCTTCCCATTGGCAGGATTTTGGGACCATCAGTATGAACCAAATTCTGACGTCAACAAACTGTAACTCTTTTTACCATGATCCTAATCCCTAGTGAAGTACATGAAAGATGTAGTTCTCATTCACTCCTTTCTTCATGTGTTGTTGATGTTCAAAGATATGTTTGCTAAGTTGATTACCAAGTTGACGATTAATGCATATGAGATGTTGAAGCCTTAGAAGAATATGTACCTTGAATCAAGAGGTCGATTGAAATGAAGGACCATCTGCCTTCGTTGGAGTTGATGGAGAGGTTGAAGACTAACTTCTTTCAATTGTAATAGGTTGTAAGGAGGTATCCTACACTAGAATTAGGTTAATGGTAGATGACACAAAAAAGGATGACTTAATGAGGTTAGGCCCTTGTAGGTCTAGTAGAGTTGCAAAACATGGCCCATTTAAAAATCCCACCAAATAGAGCAAGGTAAAATCCCTAAGAAAACCTAAGAAAATGAAACATGAAAGAATGAAGGAAAGGGCATTGACATATGTGGGAGTTAATGGGGATGGTCATAAGTAGCATCCTCTTAAGGTTCTCCCCAATTCAACTTATCTTTTAGATCAAGTATGCACGGGGAAAGAGGAAAATAATAGAGGGCCCAATGAATGATAACATAAGGAGAGAACATCTTCATAGACCAAGTAGGCTTTCAAAAGAAGGTCAGCTTGAAGCTACCATGCTCATGACCCTTTATGGTGGTGACATGCCCATCATACTTTATTGTCACATTGAGTAGAGATGTTAGGTTGTATTCTCCTTTTTTTTTTTTTTTGTTATTCATGAGTGGATTAGTCTCATATTGATTTCTGGTTATGTGACATTTTAGGTCAGCATGTAATGTTTAGCTTCACAGTGAGGCTACATGTAAGGGTGTTGGCTGATGTAGGTGGTAAAGTAAACTTTTAACTAAAATATACTTTTGTGTTATACGTATATTATGAAATGCATACCAACTCTGTGATAAAGATGCCATTGGCTTTTTTTTCTTGTTGTTCTTCAGTCTTCCTTATCCCACTTTCTATAGCTTGCACATAGTAATGATTTTTTTTCCATCTATTCAAACTTACTTGCATTAGCCGTCCCAAATTTTGGCAACTATGGAAACAATGTTCAAATATCTGACCAATTCAATTTGTATCTATTTGGTCTATGGAGTGGAGCTAATCAACCTTTCTAACATGGAAGTTTTGTAATTACCTTTGCAATTTACATGAACAACTACCATATTTTATGATAATTACTCTCCCTGGTTTATATCTAGCTTGACTCTTAAGAATTTCTTAAGAAATGGATGACTATACCTTTGTCACCAACTTGCTTCTTGAAAATTGCTGCCTCAGTTTAAATGAGCAACTTTGATCATAATTAGGGAATTTTATTGTACAAGCCTTGTGCCTGCACTATAACCTTCTAACATATGTTCACAACTACCTTTGTGGCCAACCACTTGTTACTGTTCACTCATATGTGCATACAAGTTGCTATTATGGGTTAACACTTTTGCTATATAAATGGCCTATAGTCACTCTTACTCCCATATATGTATTGAGCCATCTATTTAACCAATACCACTATATGCATGACATTTATGCCAAGGTTTATGGTGGTTACCATTATTTTTGAGTTCCATTACTACATGAATTCATATTGTTACTCTTTATAGATGTGGATGCTTGTAACTTTGTTCCTAACCAAGTTTAGCCAAGTTATTGCTGTTTGTTAATAACTTACTACTATGATTTGTCTTATGTACTATATTATTATAAATTGTCTTTCTTAATTCCCAACAAATATGGATTTCCACTTTCTATATCTATGTCTTATAGGTCAGGCTTATGTTATTGAAAAAATATCTGTTACTCATTTTCTGCAATCTGAATTATCTTACATTGAAAATAAATAGAGATAACGTTAGGTTCAGTTACGCGGTCTACTTTCATTTGTAGAAGGTCGATTTTAGCTTCAAATCATGCATGGTCACTTTTAGTTTTTCCAAGTATGGAACATTGGATTGATGGGACATGATGCTTACTTGGGATTCTAACTTTCCATCACAAACCACTAGCTTGTAGTTATGTTTTGTTCTAATATAAAAGGTAATATTAAAATTTACATGCACAATGCCTAATTGTGGTCACATGATAGACACGACATAATTTGATTGGTATAATCTAATGACCATTTACATGACCCATAATAATCTAGTATATCCCAGACCTATTCCTTGAGGCTGTCTACACCATGTGAGCTTTTCCTCCACCAAGCATTCCATGCACTAATTCTGGTCTAACCTTTCTTTTACCTAGTTATCAAGCACCTCCTAACCATGCCTATGCCCTTTATTCCCACACTCTATCATGCACACCAATTGTAGTGGGGTAAGCATTGCCTTTTCTAGTCTAATTCGATCGATAAGGCTGTGCACCTTCTATCTGCATTCCAACTTTTGTCCCATTCCATGGAAGCGTAACACCCTATAGGATTAACTTGATTAGATTTAATTATGGGTCTGGAAGAGTGGCTAGTTGACCTTAGGCTTAGTTATCGAGGGTCAACCAAGTGGTCGATTGGTTTTTGGAAGTGATCGACTAGTTATTACAAACATAATAGGTGGACTGGTTGCTTTTTCATGCCTATATAAAGACCAACCCTTGTGATGTTTTCCATAGCCTTCATTTGCAATTGATTAGCTCCCAGAGAGCTTTGCTCAGCATGAAAGGGTTTAATTTGGGCTCTTCAAGGGTGTGAATCTAAGGCAAGATTTTTTACTTAAAAAGGCTAATTTTTTTATCTTAAGTTCTTTTTAGGTTAGTTTTGGTCTTTTTTTTTGTTTCATAGGTTGTTGAAAGCTGTTTCCCTAATAGCCAAAGACCAAAGTTCAAAATTAGGGATAGGCTTATGCATTGCATGATGTGAATAATTCATATGACTATGTGAGTAGGATTCTACCCTTATGGCTTCTTTTTCATATAAAAACCTATGTTTTCAAAACTCCCCACATATATTTTGATTGTTAGGAGTTAAGAATATGGTTAAAGAATTAGTGGCGATGACTTATTAAAAAGACAAAGCTAACTAAGTGATGATAACTTGTCATGAAGACTAAACCGATTGGCTACTCTTATAATGAGCGACCTAAACCTGAATGAGGAGATAAATGGCCAAGATAACATAGACAATCGACCATAAACACTTTCCCTAAAGAATGACTAGCCATATATACTCCTCTTTGGTGATTGGCCTTAGTCGTTCATATTCATGTGATAACATCCCATTAGGACCTGATCACACCATTTACACCCCTAGTGTGAATCTTGTTACTGGGGCCTAGAATCATGCCATATAATGGTCTACTTCACACTATAAATAAATTGCTTTAGAGCACATTTGTGAAAAGCTTCATTTGGCACTGTTTATGGCCTTTGGGCCACCAACACTTTGGATGGTGTTAGTGACTTTTTCACTTCGTTAATATGCCTTAAGAGGGAAGATCCATTAGCACCAATGATGGAGGACAAAGCTCTTTACCTTTGGTTCCTCGGGGTCATTTGATTCTCTTAAAAGGTGAGCACTTTCAATAGCTTTCAAAAGAGGTTCATTGAATGGAAGCAAAACTAGAACAAGACATTTTGGTAGAATAAGTCTTAAGTTAAAGCAATTGCAAAATCTCTGCCATCAACCGCCATCTTATTCTTCTTCTCCCCACTCATTTCAACATATATGGAGAACCCTCCACATTTTGTCCTAGTTGACAATTTGTATACCTAAACACAATCACATCAAACTTTCCAAATTAATTCCTAAACTTCCCAAACTTCCTCCCAAGCTCAGATCCATAGCCTTCATCACCCACATTGCACTAAACCGACAAACAACACTTTTTTTGGTTTGATACCTTTGATTATTGGTTAGGGTGGCCTTCCATTATTCATTAGCCACTAGCCTATATATAATACTCGGCCATTGTATCATGAGTTGTATAACCCTTTAAACCCTGAATTTTCTCATACCATTGAAACATCAATTTTGGCCATCTTGGAAGACTTCCACTTATTCGTAAGCCATATCATGAGTACACCATTGCCATATAGTTTTAAACCTCCAACCATTCATAGGCCTATGATGGCACTACAAATCCATATGAGCATTTGGAGGCATTTTGGGTGCTACAGATGCCATCACGTGTCTAGCATTTTCCATCATGCTGAAGAAGGCAGGATTGAGATGGTTCAATACCCTTCTAAAGCAATCTATATCTCATTTCAAGATCTAGTAGAAGTGTTCACCATGCATTTTATGATGAGTTAAGGACCAAAGAAAACTTTAACCATGCCATGAAATTTTTAGCAAGGGAAACATGAAATGCTTAATAAGAACTTGGCTACGTTTAATAGTCTGACATTAGAAATTAAGGACTCGAATAAAAAAGTTATAGTTCATCAGTTGATTTTAGGATTATGGTCGGGCCATTTTTCCTTATCACTAGCCATGTGATTAGCACTAACTTTAACAAAACTATTAGCTTGGTCTAAAAAGTACATAAATGTTGAGGAGATGAAGGCAGCTAGAAGAGTAAAAGAAATTCCTTTAGGACAAGAAAGTCAACCATTCATGGATTATAGAGATAGCGAGTGAGCACCACTGAGGGGCTGATTTAATAATTATGAGCCACTGTGTTCTCCAGTTAGTGTAATAATCATCGGCATACATGTGGTGAAGCTGATGAAGTTTCAAAGGCAGAAGAAGCACAGATTTGCTCTAGCCAACAGGAGTAAATATTGCAAGTTCCATAGGGCTATGGTCATGAGAATGAAGATTATGTTACATTGAAGGATGAGATTGAGTAGCTGATTCGAATGGGTCATTTGTTGAAGGAAAGAAGTTCCTAGTGCTAGAAACTCCACTAGTTGAGAGAGAAATGTCATTTGAGACAAATTATGGATGTGAAAGTGAAAAAAAAGTGCAAAAAGTATAAGATCATATCCTTTATAGAGTAGGATTTTGATGGTATCGACAAGGACCATAATGACCTAATTGTCATCTCAGCCTTTATTCACAACTTCCTAATAAAGAGGATACTAGTTGACTAGGGGAGTTCCATTGACATACTTTACTCACACATTACAAAAGCATTAGGCATGCCAGATAGCATGTATAAGCCTCACAAAGGTGTGCTAATCAACTTCGTAGGGAAATAGATAGCAATAGAGGGAACAGTCACTATACAGATGATGGTTGGCATGCCTCGTGAATTCAAATTGTGGATGCTGATTTCCTGGTCCTAGTAGCTCACAACAATGCTTATAATGCCATTTTTGGCCAAATGTCTTTAAATAGACTAGGGTTGTGTTGTCTATGCCACACTTATTGATGAAGTTCCCAATCCTCGTAAGAGTAGGGTAGGTTAGAGTAGAATGGAAAAAAGCCCAAAAATGCTACATGATAAGCTTAGAAGTAGAGTAAGAAAAAAGGAATATCAATGAAACAAAATTGATTATCATAAACCGTCTGGTGAAAGAGGAATATCGGTTAGTAGAGATTGTTGTATTAGACATTTAAAACCCTATCACAATCGGTTGAAGCTGATGGTAGAGCTAGTTAAGGTAAAACTTTTTGGTGACAATAATGATTGTATAGTCAAAATAGGGGCAGATTTGCCACTTGGCGATATAGAAAAACTTGTTAACTTGCTTAAAAAGCATGCCCAGGTGTTTACTTAGAAGCTAGCAAACATATTTGGGATAGACTTGGCTTAATCTGGGAGTATCTCATATAGCATGGCTTGCCAATATGGTCTTGGTCAAAAAATAGAATTAAGGGTGGCACATGTGTGTCAATTTTATAGATTTAAAGAAGGTATGCATGAAGGATTCATATCGTCTGCCCAATATTGACCAAATGGTGGACAATGCATCGGGTTTTGGGATGATAAGTTTTGAGGATGCATTATTAAGGTAAATTAGTTAATATTACATTCGGGTAATGAAGAGAAAATGGCTTTTGTGATTGACTAAGGCATTTATTGTTATAAGGTAATGTCATTTAGACTTAAGAATGATGATGTAACCTATTAGCGTATGATGAACAAAATTTTTGTAAGGCAGATTAGTTGGAACCTTGAGGTCTATGTTGGTAAAATCCATGAATATGCAAAAACACTAGGACAATCTTGAAGAGATGTTTAAGGTTTTGAAAAGGAACTAGATGAGATTGAACCTGGTGAAATATGCTTTTGTGGCGTGGGTTGGAAAATTTTTGGGTTTCATGTTGGCTGAGAGAGGAATAGAGGCAAATTTGGAAAATGCTAGGCTATCATTAACATGAGGAGCCTAACAAACATCTAAGAGGTGTAGGCATTGAATGGATACTTAGCAGCTCTAACTCGTTTCATGTTTAGGTCAAGGGATAAATACCTTCCATTTTATGAATTGCTTAAAAATGTCAATTTTGTATGAAATGATGAATGTGAAAGAGCTTTTGATAAGCTCAGGAGGCACCTGGCAAGTCTACCAATCCCGTCAAAGCATAGAATAGGTGAACCCATATACTTATACCTGGCTATGTCAGAGGAAGTGTTAGTGTAGTACTGGTAAGGGATGAAAGTAACAAGTAGAGGCTTGTGCAGTTTGTCAACAAAACCCTACACAGAGCATAACTTTGATATCATAAGATCAAGAAGTTAATGTTCACATTATTGTTTACCTTAAAGAGATTGAGACCATACTTCTAAGCCCATTAGACACTTATTTAAATAGAGTAGCCAATTAGGCAAATTTTATAGAAGCCAAACCTAGCTGGTTGGTAAAACTTTTGGAGTATGGGATAATGTTTGAACCCAAAAGGCAATAAAGGCACAAGCCCTAGCAAATTTTGTATTTGAAATGACTTGAGTTGAAGAGTCAGGTGAGTAGTTGAGATGGAGGCTATATGTATATGGGTCTTCGAATATGAAGGGTAGCAAAGCATGAGTTATCCTGGAGGGCTTAAATGGGGTCTTGTTAAAATATTCATTAAAATTCAATTTTCATGCCACAAATAACCACGTGAAGTATGAAGATTTGATTGCTAGCCTCAAGTTTACTTGGGAGGTAAGCGCTTGAAAGATTTTAATGATAAGCAACTTGTAGCTAGTCACAAGTTAGGTTAATGGAGCTTATAAATCTAAGGAACCCATGATATCAATGCTGGGTTTTGATACAGCAAACACAGGAGAAAATCAAATTTTTTCAAAACCCACCAAGGATCCATGCATAAAACATAAATTTGTTGGTTAAGATAATACCTTATTGTGTTGCATTTGATGCAGAATGCAACAACACAGGTTTTCTCTCCTTATGGTGTTGTGGTTTGATGCAGCTTGTAGCAACATAGATTTCATCTTCATGATGCTGCAGCTGAATGTGATGTTACAGTTGGATGTAATAACACAGATTTTGTCTCCTTGATGCTGCGATTGGATGTGATGTTGCGATTTGATGTAGCAAAATCACCAACACAGATTGACAAATTTGTGTCCCTATGGTATCCACACATGAGGAAGACAAAACTCTAATTTGCCAGATGGAACAGCCTTACACACTACACCTTTGCTAGGAAATGCCTCTCTCTATCTTTCTAAGATCTCTCAATATTTTTTTGAAAAAGAACTATTTCTATTCGGCTACCTCACTAATCCCTAAACATTATATTTATAACTCTAGGGTTTAGTAAGAAAAGACCTAGGCCTAGTCCAATAAAAAGTCCTAGTCTTAGCCTAACTGAGAGTCCTAGTCCAACAAAAAGTGTGGAAAGGCTTTTGGGCTTAATTTATTAACTTATTCTAACTAATGTCAATAATTAAGCCCAATGTAATATAATCTTAATAAAGCCAAAGAAATATAATATTACTTTAATATTAAATAATATTACATTATAATATAATATTATAATATA
>JANHAO010007064.1:0-20576 GCA_026873985.1 Saraca asoca
TTTGTCACAGCACGGTATAATTCATCAGTCATCTTGTGCAGTTACTCCACAACAAAATGGGGTAGCTGAAAGAAAAAATCGTCACCTATTGCAGGTAGCTCGTGCTCTCTTGTTTCAAATGAAAGTACTTAAGGTGTACTGGGCAGATGCGATTCTATAGCTTGTTTTTTGATCAATTGTATGCCATCTTCGATTCTTGATAGGCAGGTACCTTATTCTCTTTTGTTTCCTTCTCAAACATTGTTTCCTCTCACTCTACATGTTTTATGGCTACGCATGTTTTGTTCAGGATCATTGTCCTTAAATTTCTAAGTTAGAGTCTCGATCTTTGAAATGTGTCTTGGATATTCTCGAACTCAAAAAGGGTATTAGGTCGTTATATTGTTTCTTCTGATGTTAATTTCTTTGAGTCCACTCCATTTTTTGGATCTTCTGAGTCTTCTTTCTTGGTGTCAGATCCTGAATTTGTTGATGACCATTCCCTTGTGCATTCCACTCCTCAGGATCCTTAGGTCTCGTCCACTAAAACTTGGATTTCTCCTCTCATTTAATATGTTTACTCTCGTATAGTGCAAGTACTAGATGCAGTTCGTCCTGCTACCATTATTGAGACATCAAGTGGAGCACCTGTTACAGACATCCGATCAACTTCGTCTCCCTCGCCAGGTTCTTCCTCACAAGATCTGCTTCTTGTGTCCTTTGATCTCGACTTGCATATTGCCCAACGAGAAGGTATTCGTAGTTGCACTAAAAAAGATACACATAATCACCCTTATCACTTTAACTAATTAACCTATTCATTAATAGAGACAATAGTCGAGACTGAAGTGGGCAAAGGAAGGAGATGATAATTTGGCCTTTTTTTCACCGGGTCGCTACAGGTAGAAAAAAGAAGAGTATCGTTAAAGAGTTGGAGTTAGAAGATGATGGTATTGTGAGGGACCAATCTACTATTGCTTTAGAGATAACCAACTTCTACAAATCGTTATATAAGGAGGAACTTCCTTATCCCTCTTTTATCGAGGGCTTAGATTGGCACCCTATTGACAGTGTTAAGGCTGCCTGGTTGGAAAGACCTTTTGAGGAGAAGGAAATTAGGAAGGCTGTTTGGGATTTGGGCAATGATAACGCTTTGGGTCTGGATGGTTATTCTTTTGCTTTCTTTCAAAATTGTTGGGAGGTTGTGAAGGGAGATATTGTCAAAGTTATTCAAGAGCTTTTCTTGAATGGTGTAATTGGTAAAAAGCATGAATTCTATGTTTGTTACTTTGGTCCCAAAGAAAGATCATTTTGTGAAAGTGAGAGATTTTCATTGAATCAGTTTGGTGACAAGTATTTATGAGATAATTACAAAGGTCCTTGCCTCAAGGCTTTGTGAGGTTCTTGGTGACACTATTTCTCATAATCAATGTGCTTTGTTACCTGGGAGACAAATTGTCGATACTGCCCTTATTACAAACAAGGTGGTTGAAAACATTAGACAACGGAAAGGTAAAGGCCTGACTCAAATTGGATTATGAGAAAGCCTATTATTGGGTAAATTGAGTGTTTTTGGATGAAGTTTTATGTTGGAAGTGTTTTGGTGTGCAATGGAGGAAATGGATAATGGGTTGTCCCTCTTCTTCGGCTTTCTGGGTTATTGTTAATGGAGAACTAAAGGAGTGGTTTAAGGTGCAGCGTGGTATTAGGCAAGGAGATCCTCTTTTTGCTTTTCTTTTTACTCTAGTTGTGGATATTCTTAGTTGAATGTTACAATGGGGTATGGATAGGGGGACATGTGAGTGGTCTGCTAGATGGTGATGGTTTTGTTAAGGTTTCTCATTTGTTGTTTGCTGATTATACCATTCTCTTTTTGCCTGAAGATAAAGCTAGTTTCATTAATGCTCATACTATGCTGCAATTTTTGAAAGTATCTTGGGTCAGTGTAAATCTTAGTAAGAGTGGTCTGCATATCATCTTTTGAGAGTTTTGGCAGATGTTGCAGTTTGTGGATTGTTGGATCAGCTGATGATGTATTTGGGAGTCCCCTTTGGGAGGCAATTCTCGATCATGTTCTTTTTGGGATCCGATGATTGAGAAGATTTCTAAATGGCTAGATAATTGGAAAGGTGCTTTCTTCTCTTTAGGTTGAAGAGTGACTCTTATTCAGTCTTGTTTGTCTAGTGTTCTGCTGTATTATCTTTCCTTGTTTAAGATTCCTGTGGGGGTGGCAGAAAAAAATAGAAAAACTCATGCTAGACTTTTTATGGCATGGTGCTAGCGATTCTAGAAGGGACCATTTGGTGAGTTGGGATTTTTATTGTAAATCAAAGCAGGATGGAGGTTTGAGTATATGCAATTTGGTTTCCAAGAACATAGCTCTAGCTGCTAAATGGTTGTGGGCTTTCCTATGGAAACAGATTCATTATGGCATAAAATAATTATTAGTAAGAATAATCTTCACAAGAATGGGTAGGATGCAGTGGCCGGGAATAGTGCAACTTATAGAAGTCCCTGGCAATTCATTTATGAGGTTTTCCCTTCTTTCCTTCTCTTGGTTCAAATTTCTGTAGCGGATGGGAATTGTTTTCGGTCTACAGAGGATCCTTGGTTGGGAGGCTGGTTTTTTCAGTTTGACATCCCTTTTGTCTTTCTTCGTATCATAATGCTGTTATTTCTTTTTTTTTCCCCAAAATGATACTACTTTTTCTTGGAATTTTCATTTTATCCGAAATCATAGAGACTTCTAAGTTGTTGATTCTTTTGGATTTGTTGCACTCATGTAAATTTTTCTGTAACTTTTGATGTGGGACAGAAGCGTGAGCATAGGTATCGGATAATGTTCTAGTTAACGACCTAGAATCCACTGGGAGAATAACTCTAGAACCCACCAGAAAAGAGAAAAACTCATTGAATGTCATTAAAATAAGATATATATGGTGTATTTCGTTTTTGATATTGATGTCTTATTTATAGGCACGATGAGATGTCCTCCACAAGTAAATATCCTTTTAAAACACTCCTAACCCATATAATTACCGACTAGGGCTCTAATTCTATAGTACTTTTCCTAAAGCTAGTCTAAATAACTAAGTAAAATGCTGAAAAATAGTACCAACGAAAATTACATAATAATTATGAAAATCCAAAGATAGTTGTGTTTGACCCATCTTTTGTCATACATTAGTCCCTCTACTTTAGAAAAACTCATCCTCAAGTTCATAGGTTGATCTTGGAGTGTATCATTCCATATGAAAAGATATTTTGAATATTTGGAGATCTTAAAATTCTTTGCAGCTCGCCTCTTGATGATTTGAAAAATTATAACCCAATCTATTTGCTTCTTTATTCAGCTTACTTGAACAATTAAGCGCTAAATAGAATCTGAAGAAAGCAACTCAAATCCAATAAAATCAATATTCATAAACATCTTGAATATTGGAAATTACTAGTTTGCTTTGGGAGCCTTCATTGAATAAATTTGTTCTTATTTCTATAATCTCCAAGTCTTGATCTCTTTCATCATCTTCTAATGGTTGAATAGCTCCTAGGTAGATAATTTGGGAGCAATCTTCTTCTAGTTGAATTTCTCCTGGATTTGTTGATTGGAAACAATCATCTATGTGCTTTTCAATAGGTGAACCTGCTGCAGCTTGAACATGTGGAATTTCATCTACCTCTTTGATGGCTTCTTGTGTTTTTTGTTCAAATTTATGTTGGACCTCTTACTTTTGATTTATTGATTCTTGTGCAAAATTTTCTTCTTGCATATGGTTGTAATTAGAAAACTGCAATTCCACTTGTCCTTTCAATTCTTGAGAATTGAAAACTCATTGAATATCATTAAAAGAAGAATATATATGGTGTATATCGTTTTACATATTGATGCCTTATTTATAGGCACATTAGGGTTTCCTCAACAAGGAAATATCCTTCTAAAACACTCCTAACCCATATAGTATCTTACTAGGACTCTAATTCTATATTATTTATCCCAAAACCACTCACCTACGAAAATTATATCTTATGAAAATCCAAAGGTTGTTGTGTTTGACCTATTTTCTTTGTCCTACGCCACTTTTCGTGCAAAATCCTTTGAATCTAAATTTGCCTTTTCTTAATTCTCTTTGGTAGATGAAGGCTCCTTCTAAAGTTAAAAGTCTTTTTTTGGACTACTGTTTTCAATAACATCAATACTAAATGATATGTTACAGGTGTGCAGACCTCATAAAGCTCTATACCTGAATATGTGTATGTTATATTTTTAAAATTCATAGACCAATAATCACTTGTTTTTGTATTGTGAGATGGCTAGGTAGTTATGGAATAATGCTTTTTTCCTTGTTTGGACTTTTGTGGGTTTGCCCAGCTAATTTGGGCAGTTCCTTTACTACTATATATTATGGTTTTGGGAGGAATAAGGAAAAAACTGAACTTTGGGAAGTTGCAAGACTTGATGTTTGCTTAAACGCTAAATATTTGGGTAGTTAAGGCTTGTTTAATTGCACTATCACATGTCTGTATGCTTATTTGAGAGTATGATTAGATTGAGTCTAAAAGTACATTTGAACCTTTCTACTAAGCAAGTAGGGTTTAAGTGGGAGGTTAGAAGAGAGTTGGAGGAGAAAGACAAAATGTTATTGAATG
The DNA here is from genome assembly GCA_026873985.1 of Saraca asoca. NCBI lineage: Eukaryota > Viridiplantae > Streptophyta > Magnoliopsida > Fabales > Fabaceae > Saraca > Saraca asoca. Next base: position 4,627 of record JANHAO010007064.1, read on the forward strand.
ATCGACTGCTGTATACCTGAAAATTAACTAATGTGCTAAGACACAAAACGATTCTTGTACCCTTTATTTTGGCTGCACTACAAGTAAACCATAATTTTTTAAAAAAATAATTTTATTGGTTCCCTCATGCTAGAGCTAGATAAACTTTTGCTTGTTAAATAAGTAAACTTAGAAAATCAAAACTCAACAAATGACAAGAATTGAACATACGTTCACAAGGAAAACAACTCATAGACTCTCTTTACAAACAACTTGCAACGAGCAACAGGTCGTGAACTTCTCTTCTTAACACAGAGCCTGGCGAAACCCCAACAATACTAGCATGAGCAAACGAAACTCCTAGAGTTTGACAGCTAGCTAGTCTTGAGGTGCTGCCTTAACTTTACCACGATTGTTGTCCTAGGCACAACTACCATAGCTCCGAAAGGTGTTCAACTAGGCTAACGATAAATTGCTTGTTCAACTTCTCCTAGCTGGTTCTCTTTACAGCCACTACCCTTTGTTGGAATTACATACAAAACTGTGACACCATTGGCCTTAGTTAGACCATCAACATAACCTCAAGCCAAATCGCTCCCCATTTGCACCTGTTGCCTTTAACATCAATGAAACAAACACCAAGGACAAGAGATAAGCTGCTTAACAACTCAAGGCACCAAAAATCAAATCAAATTAAAGTCATCATATCACCTTCACTCATGCAGCCAACATCAAAAGAGAAATTCTATCAATCCACGGACCATAAATTGATGAGCTAGAATTAAAGAACACCAGGTAAAGCCAAAAGAGTGCTGAGATCATTAAATCATGGGTTGAGCACTTAAAAATCCGCCAAATCAAGGACATAATTAACCAAAAATGCCACCAAATCATGTGGAACCAAAAACAAGACATTGCTGTGCTAAGCTTGGTTAAATTTGCAAAACCAGTGCCAGAATTGACAAAAATGAACAAATCTAGAGCCAACCCACAGAAAATCATGACAAATAGCTAGAATTGTAGAAAACCGTCCAAACTTGAGGCTGGATCAATCAAAATTTCATAGGTTAGACTAGAAGGTACTCAGTGCGCTTCACATTTGAACACAACAACTAGATCTGTGCATCAACTCCCAGCAAATCAGCCATATCAGTTCTGGTTCAGAACACGGAAGTGCCATAATAGCTCTGCCTAGTTGAAAAATGTGTCACCAATATAAAAACAGCATTACTCAAAACTGGTCTCACTTGCCAGAGCTCAGTTCAGGCCCACATCTCTTAGCCTCCATAGTCACCCAGAAACCACCACTGGCACTGTCTGTGGCCCCAGCAACCTACCTGCACAATATCTACAAATCACCTCTGAATGTGCCGACACATTGAGATTCAGTAGCATAGTCACTGTGGGCAGCTCTAGTCACCAGAGAGAATGGCGATGAATCCTGGTTGACCGCCAGCTTGAACCTTGCTACCCATGGGTCAGTTGAACTGACCTTGCAACCACCTTCTGGTTGCAACTGGCAACCCTTGTTTATAGTTCAATTCAGGGCCGATGGAACCATGCGATGCTAAAAAATTAGGGTTTGAGCCTAAAAGGTTTGAATGGAGATTAGTATGAGAGGTTGAGAACACAAAATAGTATTGAATAATAAACAAATGAACACATAACATTCAGCTGTCATCCTCTGTTAATATAGAGGTACTAGCATGCGCAAGGGCACTTGTATCCTTTAATGTGTTGCACTACAAGTAAACCCAATGTTTTTGTAATTAATCTCTACACTTTTCAAATTAGTTTTGGATAACTGTACCCTTGCATACTTACTGGAATAAAGAATTGTGGTAAAAAGTTGTCTTAAACATGCATTAAATGAGCTGATTCTGGAAGGTACACTAAATTAGCTGAGGAAGATTTGCTTCAACAGCAATTTGCTTTTGGCATTTAAATTACCATTTTTGTTGAACTCTATAGTTTGTTTAGATCCTTCAATTCACCGCCATAGATCATCCACCATGACTAATATATATTTATATGGACTCTACTTAAAGCAGTTTGTCCAAAATTTAATTTATTGCGGTTTCTCAAAATAGTCTTGTTCCCCTTTTATGCAGGCACGGGAAAAATTTGTGTCTTTGAAGAAGAATACCCGAGGAGACATTGTTGCCGAGTTAGAAGAGGTTTGCTTAATGAATATGTAACTAGTAGCTTCTCATAAAATTCCTTACTATTTGTGAAATTTTGTTTTTTATTTTTGGCTGCATCAACACTTCAGTTAACCTGAGCTTTCTGATGTTATTTCACACTAATTTTGCATGGGAAAGTTTAGTTCATTCTTGATTATGAATATAAGTTATCCTTAAATGTGATTTTATACTTTGTTATGTAAATAAAATAGGAGATTATCTTTCTCAGGTAGGAAACCATTATAGATATTTTCACCTGATTAGGCTAGATATTAGGGATTTTTTTTTTCTCTTTTTGGTTTGATTTTGTTAGCTGCAATTATCTAGTATAATTATATGCTCTGTCGCTGAGGTTTTTTACTTAAGCCATTCATAAATTCAAGTTGGTATCAGAGCCCTCTTCATTGAAGTACTTTGCTTCTATTGCCGTTGCCTGTCAATTTTGGCATTTGTTTCTATTGTATACCGAAATTAGCCTCGCAAGGACAAGCCCTCGAGTACAACGAAGACCAAGCCCCACGCCCCAGTGAGAGGCAATAGCAAAGTAATTCCGAGTGCCAAGCTCTGCCTCGCTCGTCGCATTACAATGACGCTGCGAGGGGGTTCGGATACATCCCGCGAAATAACCTCCCCCACGAAGGACGGACCAACGAAGAAACCACAGGATCGGATCTTGTGAGCGACCAACTACTCCCGCTCAAGCTCGCTTTCTCACCACAGCGATGCCCAGCTCGCTACAGCAGAACCTGCGACGCTTCCAAGCCATAAATCCCTAGCCCGGGATACCAAGCGACAAACACAAGTCTACCACCAGCCTAGGGGGACCGTTCAGCAGTCTACTTTCTGCAATAACCGGATTGTAGCCCTTCTTGCTGTCTTTTCTCACTTGTTGTTTGATGTAACACAACTGTAACTTGTAATTAATACATGTAACCCCTCCTTCCCCTATAAATAGGCTTACATTATTAGAAAGAAGAGAGGACAATCTGGTAAGCAGGAACTCTGCAAATTGCTTGATATCAATAAAATCCCCGTCGTGGACGTAGGGTCCGGTGCCACTCGGATTTGGCCGAACCATGTTAAGCCCAGTATCTCCCCTTCCGCTCTTCCTTTCTCCTTTGTCTTATATCTGAACCGGACGTAGGTTAGAGATCTCGGAGAATCCCCCCGTTGGCTGGAGTTTGGAGCATGACCAAAATCTGATGTCAACATTTTGGCACTGTCTGTGGGGATCTCATCTATTCCGGTTCATTCCTGCTGCAATGACCAAAGGAAGAGTCACAAGAGCGTCGAATACGCGCCTCCATTTTGCGGATGGCCATGTGTCGACAATGGACTCGTCTACTGCTCCTGTCATCAGAGCAGCTGCTGGTATCCCTTCAACCAGTTCGGTGCAACCGGTTCTCACCGCTAATGGCGCCGTCGGACCGTAGACATGGCTCCAATGTTAGGAGAAGCTTGAGTATATGATGGGAGAATTGACTAAAGCAGTCACGTCATTGGCACAAAATGTGCAGAAACAAGCTGAGACCCAACGCCCGGGCCATCCAAACCAGGGCAGTACCCCAATTCGTTGCTCGCAGGAGCAGACCCCGAGTCGTGACCCTCGAAACGTCGGAGACCAAAGTGTCCAGCAGTTGCTTAGCCGACCCTTCGAGGAGAGGGACCTGTTAGTCAGGGAACTGTTTCAGAAGATGACTCAATTGGAAGAACGCCTTCGAGCCTCGGATGATCGATCTCGTTGCGGGGTGCGATCGCCACTTTCTGAGGAGATCGAAGCTCAAGCTCTTTCCCTCAAACTTAAAGTCCCCACGATCCCGTTGTACAATGGGGATTCTGACCCATATGACCATCTGGACGTGTTCAATGTTCAGATGGATCTACAGGCAGCTGATCCCCTTGTTAAGTGTCGGGTTTTTCCAGCCACATTGGGAGGTGTGCCCCGGACTTGGTTTAGAAGTCTCCCGAATCGCTTAATTGGCAGTTGGGAAGACTGTCAACAGAAATTCATCAGCCAGTACCGGGCACTCAAGAGGCAGCTCGGCCCCCCCTTGTCACCTCGCTATAGTCTTTCAACGCAAACAGGAATCGCTGAAGGACTATATCGCTGGATTCAGACTTGAAGCCAATTCGGTGGAAAATTGGTCCGAAGAAACTATGCTGGCCACCATCTCCGCGAGACTTCGCAAAGATGGAAAGCTGTACAAGAACCTGTATGGATCCTCGGTGAAGGACGTCACCAAGTTTTACGAACGGGCTGTCAAGCAGATCAAATGGGAGGAGACATTCGGCCCTGAAAAGCCTGAGAAGAGGGATGAAAAGGCCAACTTCTCTCGCGGCAAGCGGAGGAATGACATGGATCAAGGTGACCCTTCCGCCGAGCGAACAGCCAACAAGCCTAAAAAGCCCAAGGGTGGACGATCCCAGTATCCTGATCGCTATGAACAGTTCAACGTCCTGTCAGATTCTCAAGATAGGATATTCATGATAGAAAGGGACAAGGAAGATTTCAGGGCACCCCCGCCCTCTAATATCCCTTACAGACGGAGAAATCGGGAAGAGTTTTGTGCCTTTCACAACGAGGCTGGTCACGGCATATCAAATTGTCGGGCCCTCGAGGAGGCAATCGAAAATTTAATCAGAAAGGGATGCTTAAAGGAATACGTGGTGAGACCCTCAAAACAGCACCCCCAGTCATCTCAACAACAATGCCAACCAGGAGCTAGGGGGCTTAATCCGAATTATACACTGACGTTGTATTTTAAAGTTCGGGGCGAATATAAATATGACTATTTTGCTAAAGGCTGTTTGCTAATCTACATGATGTCAGCTTCTTCTTTCGTGCCTTTAAGAATTTACAAGTCTGCAGCTCTCGTGCGGCCAATCTCCCAGAATTTCGAGGAGGATTTCTTTGCCAACTATGACCTTTGGTCTAGTTGAGGCCCCCCGGAGCTCGTTCTGGAGAAGAATTGATGAACATTTATCCAGCGCAGTTGCGGGCTCGTTGAGACGTGGAGACGTTCAAAATAAACTCATTTATCCAGCGTAGCTGTGGCCTGGCTGAGGCGTGGAGACGCTCAAAACATACTCATTCAGTCAGCACGGCTTCGTGCCCACTGAGGTGCAGAGGCACTAAAAAAGAAAAAGACACTCGACGCTAGCATAACTCTCGCTGAAGCGTAGAGAATTGACGAAACAATTATTCAGAGCAACAGGATCTCGAGACCCCCGTACGGCCTCTCTCTTGCACTCACAACAAATTGAGCAGTCATAAAAAAAAAACACGGCCGATTGGCAAAAAGAGAAGCTTCATTAATCATCAGAAGTTTACATATAGTGATGCATGGAGCATCCGATTAAAAGTATTCGAAAGAAGGAAAGACTCATGCCGCAGAAGGCCTCATCTAAACAAGACCAAATTGCATCAAAGAAAGGAGCACAGAAATAATGGCAAAAAGCTCTGTGACCTGGCGCAACCATTCCGGCTAGAACGGAAGGATGGGTACCAAGTTCACACCTGCAGGAAGGACGTCAATTCCAAGTTCCTCCTGCTTAGTCCCTCGGGTGCAGACCAAGGGCAAATCAAAAAATCGTAGCCACCTGGCCAGGATGCTGCTCCACAAGCAACAGTCAGAGGAGGTGGCCCAAAGTCAGCGCAAGATCCCCCAGGAGTACATCTGGCGAATCCTGCGGCGGGGCTACGTGCAACAGGCCATCCATGTCTCTCCAAGCTTCGATTGGAAGCCAAGACACCTAAATAACAATGGTTCTTCAATCTCCTTCATCGAAGTTTCTCTGGGATGAAAGGAAAGAGTGGCCCAAGCTATAAGTAGACTTGCTCAAGCCTTTAAAGAATCCAGAGAAAAGTTGGTCTGATTTTCATCCAACGGTGCGAAACGAACAGCAATGCCACGCCAACGGCCAAAAATAGCAAACAGGAGAAAGCATGGCCTAAGGCAGAGTGGGAAGACATTTGACAAGACATCTCAGTCAAAAAAGGACATTGGCTGGAGATACGAATCAAGCCTCGGAGACTTGCAACTCTTGGTCTGCTAAGCAAACCGAGAGTTAGTAGACCGAGAGTTGGGGGGCTCATGTTGTATACAGAAATTAGCCTTGCAAGGACAAGCCCTCTAGTACAACGAAGACCAAGCCCCATGCTCCAGTGAGCGGCAACAACAAAGTAATTCCGAGCGCCAAGCCCTGCCTCGCTCGTCGCATTACAACGACGTTGCGAGGGGGTTCGGATACATCTCGCGAAATAACCTCCCCCACGAAGGACGGAGCAGCGAAGAAACCACAGGATTGGATCTTGTGAGTGACCAACTACTCCGCTCAAGCTCGCTTTCTCACCACAGCAATGCCCAGCTTGCTACAGCAGAACCTGCGACGCTTCCAAGCCATAAATCCCAGCCCGAGATGCCGAGCGACAGACATAAGTCTACCGCCAGCCTAGGGGGACCGTTGAGCAGCCTACTTTCTGCAATAACCAGATTGTAGCCCTTCTTGCTGTCTTTTCTCATTTATTGTTTGATGTCACACAACTGTAGCTTGTAATTAATGCATGTAACCCTTCCTTCCCCTATAAATAGGCTTACATTGTTAGAAAGAAGAGAGGACAATCTGGTAAGCAGGAACTTTGCAAATTGCTTGATATCAATAAAATCCCCGTCGTGGACGTAGGGTCCGGTGCCGCTTGAATTTGGCCGAACCACGTTAAGCCCGGTGTCTCCCCTTCCGCTCTTCCTTTCTCCTTTGTCTTATATCTGAATCGGACGTAGGTTAGAGATCCCGAAGAATCCCCCCGTTGGCCGGAGTTTGGAGCACGACCAAAATTCGACGTCAACAGTTTCTTTCTCTGATAATATTCAGTGTTCCTTCCTTCCTAAACTACCCAAACTGCTTTGTTCCAAACAGCACTTGGTGATTCTTGCAGCCTTTAGCCTGAACCTTTAGCATCATTCCAATCAGAACCGTTCTCCTTCTAAATGTTAAACAACATCTTGTTTCAACCTTTGTTCTTCATCTTATTTTCCAAATACTTATGGGCACTCTGCCTCTCACCCGCTACAAAGAGCACCTCAGCTCGTCTCCCTTTCTTCAGAACCATTCCGTGCCCAACCGTAAAAATCCCATTGAAACATCAATTCTAAACCCAGAGTCTCAAAAAATTAAGCCTAGAATTGAGCTCAACAGCTCATAAACGGCCAATCCCAATAGCCTAGATGATGTAGGACAAAGAAGATGGGTCAAACACAACTACCTTTGGATTTTCTTAATTATTATGTAATTTTTTTAGGCATTATTTGTAGGTATTTTATTTAGTTGTTTAGAGTAGTTTTAGGATAAATAATATAGAATCAGAGTCCTAGTAAGATATTATATGAGTTAGGAGTGTTTTAGAAAGATATTTACCTGGTGAGGAAGTCTTATCGTGCCCATAAATAAGGCGTTAATGTATAAAAGAAATTATCATATAGTTCTTATTCTAATGATATCAACGAGTTTTCTTTTTTTGTGTGGTGGATTCTAGAGTTATTTTCCTAGTGGATTTTAGGTTATCCATTAGAATGTCATCTAGTACTTATGTTCACGCTTCTACCTCATGTCTCTAGTGATGGGTGTGCATGGGCTCGTGCGCCATCACTCGCTGGTGCATGTGCCCTTTTGCCCTTGTCCTTCCCACACGCAACTTACATGCTCAGATCAGCTCAGTTTCTTACTTCGCAGGCACATGGGAATTGTGCCATAACATTAGGGTTGCATGGTGGCGAATCAAGTGTCAGGATTCAAATGTTTTAGATTGTATAGAAGCCAATGGTGGGGCAAATGTCAGTTGTTGGTGATTGGAGATGAGAGAACCAGGACTGGCAGCGCCAAAACTGTTTGTGCAAACTTGAAATTTTGTCAGGTTTCCTCGTAGGTAAGGTGATGGTGTATTGAAGTTTTAATGAAGGTAGGCAAGCAAACAACACAGAATCAAGGTATGGTTGGATACCAAATTTCAGACTAACGACCTAGAAGCACTTTGGTACTTCTTAGGCATTGTGATTGCTCGCAATAAGAAAGGAATTTTCTTGTCACAGAGAAAATGTTGTTGATCTTTTGAATGAAACAGATTTACTTGACACTAAACCATGTGATACCCCTATGATTACTAATGTTAAGCTTGGATTGAACGATGGAGAATTACTAGAAGATCTAGAACAGTACTGACGGTTAGTGAGAAAACTAAAGTACCTTACTATCACTAGACCTTAAGTGTGGTAAGTCAATTTTTGAATTCTCCAAGAACCTCTTATTGGGATTCCATCATAGACATCCTAAAATATCTCAAGAAGGCACCTGAGTGTGGAATATTGTACAAAAATCATGACCATTGCATTATACAATGATTTTCTGATGCAGATTGGGCAAGATGTCATTTGGATCTTAGGTCTACTTCCGGGTATCATGTGTTGGTGGAAATCTTGTATCTTGGCCAAGCAAGAAACAAGTAGTTGTGACTCGGTCAAGTGTAGAGTATAAATATTAGGCTATGGCTCATTTTACATTTGAGCTTGTGTGGATTTCTTACATTCTTTATTAACTTGAGTCTTCTGGAACTTTGTGGTTGTAGTGTAACAATCAATGTGCCATTCATATTGCCACAAATCCAATCTTTCATGAACAAACAACGCATGGATATTTATTTTAGACATATTAGAACTGGGAAACAACATGCTGATTTATTTACTAAAGCACTTTCGGAAATATGGGTTGATGATATTTGTTATAAGCCGGACATGTTTTATATCTCTGCTCCAGCTTGAGGGGACTGTTAGTAGATATGTGAGTTATGGGCCTAGATAGGTCAATGAGTCATGAATCTGTTGTAACCCTACCTCTTGTACATCTTTTTTCAATATAAAAAACTGTCAACCTCATTGTTGAGGATGGCCTTACAATTATTTCTGTTCTCTTACCTTGGTTGAAGGCCTGACTTGGAGCTAAAGGCTACACTTAAATTTTTGCACTTGACTATGCATACATCTTTTCTCCAAAGGCTATAATGGTATCTGGGTAGCTATTTTTCTCCATGGTTGCCATCTGTCAAGGGGCCTGTCATCAAATGGACATCAAGATGCATTTCTTCATGGTGATTTATAGGAGAAAGTGCATATTGAGCAACCCCTTGGGTTTGATTTGGGGTGATTTAGAGTAAGGATGGCCACGCTGTTTTTGATCAGCACTTTTCGTCTAGTCTCTTGCATATTTCAGGTGATAGATGTGGATGATATTGTCATCACAGGAAATGATCAAGTTATTGATTGGTTGAAGCAGCATCTGAATCAATATTTCCAAACAAAAGATTTAGGCATGTTGTGGTATTTTCTTGGAATAGAGGTATTCCAATCTGGAGATGAGATTTCTATTTGCCAAAAAAGTATGCTGTAGACATCTTGGAGGAAACAAAGATGATGTCAACCCGTAGATTATTGATGGATCCTAACGTTAATCTCCTACTTGATCACTGGCAATTGTAGTCAGACAAAGGAAGGTATTATAGGCTTGTTGGGAAATTGAATTACCTTATAGTCACCAGGCCTAACATTTCATTTGCTGTCGGTGTTGAAAGTCAATTTCTGAGTCTCCCTGTGATGAGCATTGTGGGATGCAATGATCTAAATAGTCAAATGCATCAGTTCAACCATGCTATGGGATGCAGTGATCTTATTGTGAAAGGCAGCTAATTTCATGAAAGAACCAAGCTTATAGAGATCAATTGCCATTTTGTTTGAGAAAAGGTTCTTTTTGGGGTTGTTGTGACCTCATCCACCAACTCTAATGATCGACTGGCTGATATCTTTACTAAGGGGGTGTTTATGAAAATTAAAAAGCCAGCTAACTAGGTAAAGTGGAGTTTTTTATTTTTATTTTTATTTGTGTTTGTTAAACTCTGATAATTAAAAAATTAGTTTTTATCTAGACTTATATGGAGTGAATAAGTTTGAAGAAGGAGACACTTACTGATGTGGCTGCTTTGGTTATTCAAGATGCTGAAAATAATTTATGTCTTGATCAGAAAATAAAGTTAGTTGCCCTTCATAATCAGTTTGACACTACCATCTTGCTTGAGGAAATTAGTTGGAGACAAATCTAGATTTAGATGGATCAAGGAAGGGGGTGTTAATTCATGTTTTTTCCACATACTGGCTTTTGGTAGGAAGAAATGTGTCATTAAGGAATTGAAAGTTGAAGATTGCAGAATAATGAAGGGCCAAGCAACCCTTGCCAAGGATGATTGGTTATAAAGGCCTTTTGAGGTAGAGGAGATCAAGATGGCCCATATGGAATTTGGATGAAGAGAGCTCTTGGACCTCATGTCTTGATTTGCCTTTTCTTTATTCATTTTGGAAGATTAAGGCTTTGTCCAAGGTTAAGCTTTTTGTTTGGGCTCTTGTTTTGAACAAGATTAATGTGCACAGACCTGAATCACTGTTCCCAGATTTGTGTTTGATGTGTTCTAATGGTTTGGAAAGTAATAGTCACTTAGTTCTGCATTGTGAGATGGCATGGTAGTCATGGAATGAGAGAAAAAACAAGTTTTTTTTTTTTTTTGTTTCTCTGTTTGGGGTTTCATGGGTTTGTTATGATACTTTGGACATTTTCTTTTCACATACATATGGTGCTTTTGGAAATAACAATGAGAAAAGGCACTTTGGGAAGTGGCAAGTTTTGCTGTTTTCTGGTGTTTATGGTTGGAAACGATGCTAGAAATTTTAAACAGCATTTTAGGCTATGTTCTTGGTGTGATAATATTATGTTTGTTATTTCGCGTTGACTTAAAGTTCACTTTTTTTTCTTTAGGGGATAAGTTTGACTGATTTGCAACGGGATTGAAAATCTATTTTAAAATTTTGATGGGGTCGTTTCTATTGGTTGTTTTTTATGTAACTTCTAGTCTTTTAAGCTTTTCTTTTTTTTGAGGATAACTCATCCTCTTTGTTAGAATATGATATAATAATTAGGTTATGTTATGGGTTGCTTGTGGTGCACCCAAAGTTAAGGGTTTTGGAGTCTTTAATAATAATAATAATCAAGTTTTCTGTAATTCAGCTTTCTATGATTCAATAATGTATCAAAGTTTTCTCTCCAACTCTCTCTAGCTTCTCTACTTCTTCTCACTCCTAAACCCTAATTATTTTTTCTCAACATGGTATAGAGTGGTATTATCCTCCTTGAGGCCTTGTGAGATGTACCGCTTTCGGTAACTTCAAATGGGGTTGAATTACTGTTGTTTTCGTATACCTTTAGGTTTATTTCTTTTTTGTTATTGTTGGTTATTTGGTTTCATCAGAAAAGAAAGAAAAGAAAAAAATTAATTAGTCCAGAGTTGCCATAGTGGTAGATGATATTAGATTTATTTATTTTTCATTGTTGAGTTACCATAGTAGTAGATGTTATTTGGTTTATTTATTTTTCATTGTTATTGATGTTGAAGTTTTTTAGTGAAAAAAATGGAAAATTTAATTTTGAGAAGAGCGTATGAAGGTGGTTGCTGCTTTATGGCAAGGAACTGTTGCAACTGGTGGATGTCGACAACTCCGAGTCCAGTAAACCCATTTAGGCAAACGGCAGCCACCGGTGGCCACCAGTGACAGTTTTTTAGACTATTGAATATGTGCTCTAGGATCTCTAGGAGAGAGAGAGTGCTTTATGAACAATGATTAGAGTTGTTTTGCATGGCACTGTGGCTATGCATGGTGGGAATTGGATCTAGCTTGAGCTATGACGCACGATCCCTAGGTCATGTGGCGGTTCGATTGGTGTGTGACTATAGGTTCTGAGTTTGAACTGATCCACTTTGGTGAAGACGGGGTTTTGTTTTGTGGTTTTCTTGTTATTGCTAAGGGTTCAGCACCATTGATTCCAATCAACAAGGTTTGTTTAAATTTGATTGGGATTTTCTAAAACAATCCCTACATTTTGGATTGAAGGATTTTCGCAGATTGAGAAAAAAAACATGATTTTGGTAGTGGATTTGCTGTGTAGTTAACTTTTTTTTGTTGATTTAGTAACGATTTGCGAAAAGAATGAAGGACTGCTTGGTGGTGATTATGTTCTAGTGAACGATTTTAGACTCTGTTGTCCTCTGATCAGTGAAGTTGTAGATGTACAGGTAGATGAGTCATCATTGAGTCAAGGCGAGTTATAACTGAGTTGCATTGAGTTACTTTCGAGTTGGACATGCTAGTGATGAATCTAGGTTTGATTAACTCCAATTTGGTTGTTTTCGTTGATTTGTTGTTTCTGGTGCTATCATGCTGTTTGGACTGGTTTTGGTGAATTTTGACACTATCTGAAGTTATTTTGAAAGGTTTTGTGCTTGGTGCGGCTCTATTTGTGTAAGCTGTAATTATACATGTTGTAGCTCAGGACTTGTTATTGTGAGGTTTTTTAGCTGATTTTCATGAAGATTTAAGGTCGTGTTTAATTGTAGAGAATGTTTTCTGTTTTTTCTTCTTGTGAAAGAAAATTGTTTTCTATTTTCATATAGAAAAGTAGAAATTGTGCTCAAAATGTTTGTTAACGAAATAAGTTACAAAAAAGTGTTTCTAGTGGGGATTGAACCCATGTCCTAGGTTTTTTTTTTTTTTTTAAGTAAGTTGCAAAATGATTGTTTTCCATTAGAAAATCAGAGTTCTTTTTTGTAAAGAAAACACAGAAAACTGCTTTAAACCGTTTTTTACAATATCATTATAAGTTAGAAAGTGGAAAATGAGAAAATGGAGAACCACACTTTGTATTTTAATCATTTGAACGTGTTTCCTATGTTTTGCAAAATTTTACAAAACAAGCCAGTTTTCTATAACTAAATAGGGCCTCAGTGTTGTGGTTGGTTTGGCTTTGGATTTTCTAGGTTTTGTGTGATATTTGGCTTTAGGTGTTGTGGTTTTGTTTTTTTTGGTGGTTTGAGTTGCCACGAGAAGTAGCTTTTCTGGCAATGATTTCTGTGGGCAACAGTTTCAGTGCTAGAAGGTTGTCGTTGGTGAAGTTGTGGTGCTGCGTTTGGAGTGCATTTTGGTTCAGTGAATGTTTGGACAATTTTAGTTTGTGTCTTTGGGTGGAGCACTGTTTGGCGTGACTTTTGTCTGCATTGGTCTAATTTGGTGAGGTTATTCCCAATTTGAAGGGGTTCAGACATGTAGTTTTGCCTTCCTAGCCTTGGACTGGTTTGTGGTCATCAAATACTATTGAGGGGCAAATTGAAGGGCCAGTTGGGCGTAGGTGTTAGTGTTTTTGCCTTGGAAGTTGAGAAGACTTCTGGAAGCTATGTCTAAGCATAGGTGTTGGTGTTTTTGGTTGGGAAGTTGAGAAGACTTCTGGAAGCTGTGTCCAACCATAGGTGTTGGTATTTTTGGCTAGGAAGTTGAGAAGACTTCTGGAAACTGTGTTAAACCATAGGTGTTGGTGATTTTGGCTAGGAAGTTGATGGAACAGCTTAGGGGAGGCTAGAAGAAGACTTCTAGGAGCTGTGTCATTTGTGCCAAGGAGAAAAAACTGGAAGAAGGTGAGGGAGCAACTAGGGGTAGTTGGGTGGAATACTTCTTGAAGTTGTTTCTTTCAAGGCTTTGGTGTTTTTTGGGGTTTGTGAATGATTGCATTTAGGCGTAGCTGTTAGTCTGTTGTTGATTTTTTTGCAAGCCTTTCATGAAGTTTGAAGCTTATCAAGTTTTCTTTATAGTTGTGCTTTTTTTGCATTTATTTATTATTATTATTTTTTTGAGAGAGTTCAAATTTACGTCACAAGCTTTGTAAGCTTTAGCTTGGAAGTGATTGCTAGAACCTGATATTAATAATTTGGTTATATTATGGCCTTTAGGTTATTTTATGGATTTGCTTGTGGTGCACCCAATGTTAAGGATTTTAAAGTCTATATTTCTTAGGAACTCTATATAAATAGAACATTAGGTTAGGTCTTTCAATTCAGCTATCCTTGATTTAATAAGAGTTTTCTCTCCAACTCTCTCGAGCTTCTCTACTTCTTCCCTTTCTTAAACCCTAATTATTTTGCTCAAGACTCTTATTTGTAACTTTTCCTTCTCTTATTAATATTTTCTTTTTCTATCTCATATATATATATATATATATATATACATAGAATTTGGGAGTATCTTTTAGAACTGTAGTGATTAGCCTTTTTATTATTATTATTTTCTTTTGTATTGAGGATTGCTTATCCTCTTTTTATGCACTCTTCTTCCTTCTTTAATAATTCTTTCTTTTTCTATAAAAAAAACGATATGATGTATATGGTTACATTTGCAATATAAAAAGACAAGGCTGCACTAATTGTCTCAAATATTCTACAGTACTTACAATTTCCTATTTTCCTTATGTTTGTTGCCTTTTCTTTATTTACTTTTTGGTGAGCCACATTTTCTAACTGAAAGATTTAACTGTTCTTATTTTCTATGGCAGGATCTACAAAATTCAAAGTCAGCTTTCGAAAATAGTCGCTTCAATCTAGTATGTCTTCTACAGATCTTGACCTTGTGTCGATGTTCCTGCTGATATGTACCTACAAATTTTCTATTCTATGAACCTTCCTACTGGATCTTAAGGACTGCAGGTAAACTCACTTGTTGATATTGAAGTGAAGAAGAAGTATGAGTTTTTGGAATCCATAAGTGCAATCATGGATGCTCATCTGAGATACTTTAAGCTAGTGAGTAAATTGGTTGCTATTTGTCTTTGTATGTGGCTTTTATGTTTTGCCTTATTTAACAAGAAGTTGCATAATGGTTTAGGGTTTTGACTTACTGAGTCAAATGGAGCCCTATATTCACCAGGTACAGTTTGCTTTCTTTTCTTTCAAAAGCATTATTCAAGTCTCTGACTTTCTAAAGTGGGCTAAAATTGAGCAAAATTATTAGATTGAGTAAATAGCCCGTGTTCTCGTACTTTTTGACTCTTTTTTCAATCATAACTTCTGAAATTATGCTACCATCGACCATATTCCCAGTTTCTGTTTCTCAACTACATGAATCCAATAATAAGCTTTGTCTGGCCTATTGTATCTCTTTGTTATCGTATGTTTGCTTTTGTAGAAAATAGAAAGATTCATTTAGATATTTTAGAGATTGTGTTTGTTATAGATTTATTTAGATATTTTAGAGATTTGTTACGTTCCTATTTTTAAGGAACAGCAGTTGTATAGGATGTGTAGCCTATATAATCTAATCCTATCTAATGTATTCAGCATCCTTTCTTCTGAAAAAATATTTTCTCTCTTTTGCTGTGCTACTGTGCTCATGGTATCAGAGCTAGCTTTGATTCAAGCCTAGCCTGAAAATCATTTGTCTGTAATGGCGCAAACCGCCATGCCTGGAGTGACAGCCGGCACCAGTTCAACGTCACTGCCCTCTGGAGTAAGCACTGGGTCACTTCTGCTGTCAGGGTCTGTAAACCCTACTGGATTGGAAAATTCTCCAATTCAATTGAATGTTCACAAATTGAATGGGAAAAACTACCTGGAATGGGCTTTCCAATCAAGCACAGAGGAGCATGGCAATTCTGAGGCAACTGTAGCAGCACCATCTTTCAGTAAGGAACAGTTAGAACGACTGTATAGATTTTTTCAGTTCAGACGATTTTCAATTGTCACCTCTTCTTGTTCCGTAGCCCAAAAAGGTACTTATCTTCAACCTGCTGGCTTTAATGTGTCATCTATTCCCCATCATCCATGGGTAATAGACTCTGGTGCAACGGATCACATGACGGGTTGCTCAAAGTTATTTTCTT
>JANHAO010007065.1:0-20585 GCA_026873985.1 Saraca asoca
ACAATGGTAATTACATATACAGTAAATCTATTACATCAGCATTTATTGTACAAGATAGAATATGCAGACTAAATCTTTTACTTTCGACTGCTACAAGCCATCTTCTGCAGGCAAGACCCCATTTGTCCTTTGGGGCAAGACATGACTTAGTCTTCTGTCAAGCCTTCAGGTTACAAGTTAGGCTTCATTAGCTAGGTCGCTTGCTAGTTTGTGAGTAATGGAGCTGAGGTCAAGCTCGCTTAGCAGCCCACGAGCTCGAGCTCAGGAGATCACTTCGTGAAGTGACCTGAGGTCGTAGCAACCTGATCATTTCCTCGGGCTGGTTCCTTCACTATTTTCGTGTTGCTCAAGGGTCTGTCCATGACTAAATTTCAAATACAACATTAGCCCCTAACTCTCAGTTCACCTTTAGCGGGTTGGAAGTTGAAACTCTTCGATTTTAGATTAGTCAAATTATTTTTTCAAGACTGTCGATTCATCTGTTCTGAGCCGTGCTTCTAATAGCACGTGTCTAGTGGTTATTGCTGAGTCAACTTAGCCCTTTCTGAGGCCATAAATGGTGACGGTTGGGGGAATGGATCCAAATCTTTTGGTAAAGATTGTCCCAGTTCCATATAAGGAGGAGACAATTCCCTTTGAGTTTTGCACTTGAGCAAACCATGGAGTCTTCTGATAAACCTCCACCATTCTCAACATTCTGGTTTTCCTTAGAGGCATGTATGGTCACTACATGGATAACTTAGAGAACTTATCTCCCTCAGTAACATGGAAGGATCTCATATGGATCCCAGACTACATCCTCTTGGCTCCATCGTGAGGCATTTGCTCGGCTGGCCAAGCTCCCGGGGCTTCCTGATTAGATTCCTTCAGGAGGAGCAGGTGGTTGAGGGTGAAGGGATGCAACACTGCCATTGATTGTACATTGGAAGAAGAAAGTTGCTGCTTGAGTTCCCCAATAAACTAAGGCATGGCCCTCTATGGTTGATCCTTCTTCTTAGTCATAGGTTTTTCCTTTGCATCTTGTCTAGTCTATATACATAGCTTTCCAATGTAAATTTGCCTCGTTGAGGTCTTTTAATGAATAGGATTTCTTTTATGTAATTTCTGTCTATTTTTGTTTTCTTTTGCAATTGCTTCAGTTTGAACCATCTGTACGATCTGCGCGTAGTCAGAAGAAAGTGTGAGTTGTGACCTAAAGTGATATCGTGCTCGGCCTGATCCTGTGGCCAAATAAATGAACATATTAGTGTGGAAATCATTAAATAATAAAATAAGTTCACGTGGGAGCTACGAAATTAGCAAGTGAGCGACTTGTACTCGGGTCTATCTCGTGGCCAAATAGATAAGTGCACATGAGAGCTGCGACTTAATTGAGTTTGCATAAGAGCTGTGAAATTAACAAGTGAGCGATCTCATGCTTGGGCCAATCTCGTGGCTAAATAGATAACTGTGCTTGAGAGCTACGACTTAATTAAGTTCGCATGAGAGCTACGAAATTGACAAGTGATCCATCTCATGCTCAGGCCAATCTCATGGCCAAATAGATAAGTGCACATGAGAGCTGCAACTTAATTGAGCTCACATGAGAGCTATGAATTTGACAAGTGAGCGATCTTGTGCCTGGGCTGATCTCATGGCCAAATAGATAAATGTGTATGAGAGCTATGACTTAGTTGAGTTCGCATGAGAGTTGTGAATTTGACAAGTGATCGATCTTGTGGTTGTGACGATCTTGTGCCCAAATAAAAAGGGTGACCGATCTTGTGGTCAGTTATGGTTGAGACGATCTTATGCCCAAATAAAAAGGGTGCCAGTCAAGCAAGTCTCCTGTTAGAAGAAAACTTAATATTAGTAGTTGTATTCAAAATGTTCGTGCAATTTATAAATAAGTACAAGAGTTTAAAAGATCATCCTGATAGTAGGAGATTGCTCTTATTTGACGTCCCATTGGGATGATCTATGCTGTTGCTTGAAGGGCTGCACAATGTAATCATGCAGACGACCTCTTTTGATGAGATCCTCGATAGCGTCTCTCAATGCCCAACACTCTGAAGTGACATGTCCAAATTCATTGTGATATGCACAGAATTTTCCCTAGTTGAGTCTGGACTTGTCAAGAGTCTTCAAGGTTAGAGGCTTTTCGAAGTCTTCCTTGTCCCTTTCAATTGTGAAGATCTTGTCCTAAGTGTCTGACAAGATGCTATAAGTGTTGTGGTGAGTTTGGGGTAAGGGTCATTCATCCTTGATCTTTTTAGCGAGCTGGCATTTGAGGTTGTCATTTCCATTCCCATAGTTATTTCTTTTCCTGTTCGGAGCTAAACCACTTATTTCGATTCTCTGCGAGCCGAAAGTCTCATGCCACCTGACTTGTTTCGTGGCCCACTCATAGAACTCACCCAGGTTGCCAACTGGGACTTGTATAAGCTCTTGAATAGCTTTCCATCCTTTTGAAGTCCCACTGAGATGGCAGCCAAAACAGCCACATCCAAGGGCTTCTCAACATTATTGACTTCACGCCTAAAGCGAGCAATGTAATTTTAGTACTTCCTGCTAGCCTTGGAAGATCGTAACGAGGTGGCATAGGGGAGCGAGTTACTTTCGCAATGCTCAATATTGATTAACAAACCTCTCTTAACAGTCTTTCCAACTACTTATGCTGCGAGTTAGGAGGTCCTAAACCATATTCTGAGAACTTCACCTAAGGTAGCGGGGAAGACACGACATCTGATTAAGGGGTTACAAGCTTGTAGATCCATCTGGATGTTGAACAAGTCTAGATGGTTATGCAGGTCACTGTCTTCATCATATAGCGGAATGGCTGGAACTTTAAGCTTGCACGGAAGGGGTTCCTCCATGATCTCTCTAGAGAAAGGGGTTTGCTCCCTAAAGCGACCTCGGTCATTCTAACTCTAAGGATGCTCCTCTAGATGCCTGACCCTCTGAAGGAGCTCTTCCACCAAAACATCCAAGCCCCCTAGTCTTTGGCTAAAGACTTGGTGGTTTGGTTCATCGTTCCAACCATGTGGATGGCAATAGGAAGTCTGCTCTTGGTTGGCCTCACCAGAATGTTCAACCTCAAGTACAGTGGCTTTAATCTACCCTTGCACATTCTGGGCTTGTGCTTGCACCAACATCGTGACTATTTTAGTTAGCTCTCCCATCAAGTATTCAAGTTTCTCTTAGCGTTGAAGCCAGGTCTGTGGTCCATCAGTGTCATTAGCAGCGGGGACTGATTGTGCTAAATTGGCTGGAGGAATGCCAGTAGCTACTCTGATGATGAGTTCATTATTGAAACATGATCATTTGGAGGATGGGGTTGCATATTCAAGGCTCTAGTGACTCTTCCCTTGGCCATTACAGTGGAAATGAATCAGAATAGGTGAGATCCCCATAGATGGTGCCAAAATTTGACATCAAATTTTGGTAATGATCCAAACTCTAGCCAACGGGGGGATTTTTCAAGATCTCTGACCTATAATTAGTTCAAATATAGCAAGACTGGAAAATAATCAAAGGAGAAGAAGGGAAGAGCAAAGAAGGAGGCACAAGGTTTAATGTGGTTCAGTCAAATCTGGATATCACAGGACCCTACATCCACGGTAGTGTGCTATTGATACAATATTTCTACAATGTTACAATGTTTGATCTCTATTTTGCTAGAATTTCGATATGGAATCTGAGTTATCTTCTATAGAGGGGCGCCTTCCTCATATTTAAAGAGGAAAGGAGGTTACAATGGTAATTACATATGCAGTAAATCTATTACATCAACATTTATTGTACAAGATAGAATATGCAAACTAAATCTTCTACTTTTGACTGCTGCAAGCTATCTTCTACAGGCAGGACCCTATTTGTCCGTTGAGGCAAGACATGACTTAGTCTTCTATTGAGCCTTCAGGTCATAGGTTAGGCTTCATTAGCTAGGTCACTTGCCCGTTTGTGAGTAATGGAGCTAAGGTCGAGCTTGCTTAGCAACCTGCGAGCTTGAGCTACGGAGATCACTTTGTGAAGCGACCTGAGGTCATAGTGACCTGATCATTTCCTTGAGCTAGTTCCTTCGCTATTTTCGAGCTACTCGAGGGTCTGTCCAGGACCGAATTTCACATACAACAACCAGATTGTAAGTTAATTATCTATTGGAGAGGATCTAGGATGTAGTTATTAAATAGGTAGTTATATTAGTAAACTGGCCGTTAGGGGTAGTTACTTGTAGAAAACTATAAATAGGAAATTTGTAATCATATTAGGGATCAAGCCTTTGGCATTTATACAAATAAATGTTTCAAAGCGCTTTGCTATATTTAATTAGCACACTCTATGCATTTCATCATTTTCACTTGAATAAAGTGAACCTTTTTATTGGACAGGAGCCCTCCCTTATGCAATGGCATATCAAGAATATAGAAGAAGGAGCCTTTCAACCTAAAGATCTCTTCTTATTTTTTAGAGGATAGATTCCCCCTCCTATACTAAAAAGTGGAACGGTTTCATTGCAAATTGTCAATGTCAACAAACACTTGAAACAAATAATAATAATAATAATGATGATAATAATAATAATAATATAGGTTCAAACTATCCTATTTACAAGTTGTGTAAAAAGAAGAATGAATGAAAGTATTATCCATGATTTTAAATTGCAAAACACAGCCACAAATCACAGTATTGCTTGTAAAATTATTGTTACACTAAGTTTCTCAATTGCAATTTTTCATAATTTGGTTATAGATTACATTTTCTTGTATTTATTTATAATTTTATTGATCATAATATGACCATAAAGTCAATGTAAAACCATAGTAATATATTCTATATATTATTTTATCTTATTTAATATTTATAGGTTATTTTCACTACCTTTAAAATAGCATTAAATAAAATATTAGAAAACATCTTCCTTTTCTACACTGAACATAATAATATGCTTTTCACTAACAACACCAAATAATAGAAAATATTTATCTTCTAGAAAAATGCTTTCCATCAAATATATTTTCCTCTCGTAATTTTCTTCCAAAACAATATGGATTAAACGAAGTACAAATCATATTTTCCTTGAGACTTAATTAACTCTTTCCACACATCATCTCGAGAACTCAGTGCCAAATATTTTAATTTTGGATGAAAAATCAGAGTGCATAAATACATATACAGTTATCTTTGTTGCCTTCAATTTAAGTACATATAATAGAATTGGAAACATAGAAAGTTGTATTTGTTTTGATGGAAAATATTTTTTTTAGAAAAATATAACCTACTTGTATATAATTAAAAGACTATCTTATCACTTATTATTATATATGAAAATCAGCTTGTTCTGAATAAGCCTGCGAGTTATCCAAAGGCGACAAAAGGATTGGCTCTGAGAACATCTGGATCGCCTCGTGTCAGATCGTGTTGCAAAGCGACCTTGTCATCTTGAGCTTGTGCACAACAGAGCGTGCTCGACCCCCCCATTCCAAAGACAAACATGCCCATAGGTAGAATGACCTGTATAACAAAGTGTAGCTAGCGACATGAAGCTCGCCAGATTGAAGACCAAGTCATATCCTCCCCCAGCGGACAAATGGGGCCCACCTACAGAAGACAATCTACAGTAGCTAAAAAAGGAGATTTAGTCTATATATTCTATCTTTTACATTAAATATTAATGTAACATATTTACTGCATATGTAATTACCATTGTAACCTTCTCTCCTCTATAAATATGAGGAAGGAGCCTCTTGTAAGGGAGAAAGGGGGAGTCCATGTTGGAACCCTGCTAAAATAGAGACCTAATACTGTAATTTTGTGGAAATACTATCACTATAGCACGCTACCATGGACGTAGGGTCCGGTGATACTCAGATTTGGTCGAATCATGTTAAACCCTATGTCTTCTTCTCCGCTCTTCCCTCCATCTTCATTTATTTTACTAATTTGTTGTGCTTGAACCGGACAAAGATCAAAGATCCCGAAGAATCCCCCCGTTGGTCGGAGTTTGGATCATTACTAAAATCTGACGTTAACATTTTGGCACCGTCTGTGGGGATCTCACCAATTCTGGTTCGTTTCCTGCTACAATGGCCAAGGGAAGAGCCACTAAAGCCTCAAATGTGCAACCCCATCCTCCGGATGGTCATGTCTCGATGATAGACTCATCTACGGCTCTTGTCATCAGAGCAACCACTGGTGTCCTTCTAGCCAGTTCTGTACAACCAGTCCCCGCCGCTAACGACACTGACAAATCGTGAACCTAACTCCAGTTTCAGGAGAAACTTAAGCACATAATGGGTGAGCTGGCTAAAGTAGTCATGTTGTCACTAGTTTTGTGTGCAAAGACAGACTGAAGGCCCAACGCCTGTCAATATTCTCCAGCAACAACAAGCTCAACATTCAAGCGATCCCAACCAGACCAATTCTCTAGCTTATTACTCACGAGAGCAAACCCCTGGTCGCGAACCCCCACAATGATGAAGATCAAAGGACCCAGCAATCGTCTAGCCAATACTCGGTAGGATGAGACTCGTTAGTTGTAAAGCTATTTCAAAAGATAACTCAGTTGGAGGAATGTCTTCGGACCCCAAATGATCGTGCTTGTTATGAGGAATGGTTACCACTCTCTAATGAGATCAAAGCTCAAACTCTCCCCCTCAAGCTCAAGGTCCCCGTGATCCCATTATATAATAGGGATTCTAATCCTTATGATCATCTGGATGTATTTAATGTTTAAATGGACTTGCAAATAGCAGACCTATTGGTCAAATGTTGGGTATTTTTAGCCACATTGGGAGGTGTGCCTCACGCTTGGTTCAGAAGCCTCCCCACTCACTTGATTGGCAGTTAGGAAGACTGCTAACAAAAATTCATTAGCTAGTATCAAGCACTGAAAAGACAGCTCGTGCCCTCTTACCACCTCGCCACGATCTTTCAACGCAAGCACGAGTCATTGAAAGAATACATTGCTAGATTCAGACTTGAAGCAAATTCGATGGAGAATCCATTTGAAGAATCTATGCTGGCTACCATCTCCGCGAGACTCCGCAAAGATGGAAAGTTGTACAAGAGTCTGTACAAGTCCTCAATCAAGGACCTCACTGAGTTTTACAAGTGAGTTGCTAAGCAGATCAAATGGGATGAGACTTTGACTCAAGAAGGTCTGACAAGAAGGATGAAAAGGCCAGCTCCTTTCATGGCAAGAAGAAGAGTGACATGAAATAGGGTGATCATTTCGCTAAGCGAATAGCTAAGAAGTTCAAAAGGTCCAAGGGTGAGCGACCTCATCACTCAAACCGTTACGAGCAATATAGCATCCTATCAGACTCCCAAGATAGGATTTTCCTGATAAAGAGAGACAGGAAGATTTTGGGGTGCCCTTGCCCTCTAGGATTCCTTTCAGATGGAGGAACCATGAAGAATTCTGTGCCTACCACAATGAGGTTGGTCATGGAACCTCAAATTGTCAGGCTCTCAGGGAGGTAATTGAAAACCTGATCAGGAGGGGATATTTAAGGGAGTATGTGGTGCAACCCATAAGGCAGCAACCTCAGCCTTCTCAACGTAATATCGGCCAAGAGCCGGGGGGCTCAGTCTGAGTTATATACTGACACTGTACTCCAAGATTTTAGGGTGAATGTAAATGTGATTACTTTGTTGTGTTGAAAGCTATTTGTCGATTGGCTTGATGTCAGTTACTCTTTCTTGCCTTTAAGCATTTGTAGTCTTCATAACTCACATGCGGCTAATTTTTTTCAAACTTCATAAAGAATCTTATGCCAACTATGACCTCTGGTCTGGTTGAGGCCTTTCGGAGCTCATTCCATAGAAGAATTGATGAACACTTAACCTGTTGAGCTGCGGGCTCACTAAGGTGTGGAGACGCTTAAAATAAACTCACTTAACCAGTTGAGTTGTGGGCTCACTGAGGTGTAGAGACGCTCAAAATAAACTCACTTAACCAGCATAGTTACGTGTTCACTAAGGCATGGAGATGCTCAAAATAAACTCACTTAACCAGCGTAGTTGCGTGCTTACTGAGGTGTGTACATGCTTAAAATAAACTCACTATTGTCAGCACTGTTTCGTGCTCGCTGAGGTGCAGAGGCACTAAAAAATAAAAAAACACTCAATGCTAGCAAAGCTTCATGCCTGCTGAAGCGTAAAGAATTAACGAATCGGTTATTTGTTGAAGGCAATAATACTATTTTACCTCGTAGCTTGCATGCGACTAACCATTCGTAGCTTTCATGCAAAGTTATTTACTTAATTGGCCGTGAGGTCGACCATAATATGAAATCGCCCTAATTCGTAGCTCACTTGTGACTAATTGTTCGCGGCTCTCATGTGATTTTCTAGACATGAACAGATCACTCAGATCATCTAAGTAATGTATACGTGGGAAGACCAAAAGCAACAAATAGAAATTGCAAAAAAAGTTAAAGCTTTATTCATTAAAAGACCTCAATGAGATAGATATATATCAGAAAGCTCTGAATACAAGCTGAAAACACAAAGGGAAACCTATGGCTAAGAAATAGCTAAGAAGGACCAAACCCTTGCTAACTAGAGCCCCTGTGCTACTCCGAGTGCCTGAAGATCCTTTCATCGAAGCTTTCTTGAACGGTGGACCCCTCTTCAATGATCCTTGTCAATAGAGTGGGAATGAGCATTACTGCTTCTCATTTCTCCGGTATCTAACTCCTCCTCTGATTTGTGAAAGAAGCTAACCAGGAAGCACTGGGAGCTTGGCCTACCAAACAATTGCCTCACAACAGAGCCGAGAGGATGCAGTCTAAGATCCATATGAGATCTCTCCATGTTAGCGGGGAAGCTGAGTCTTCCAAACTCTTTATGTAGTAGACCATACATGCCTCTTTGGAAAGCCAGAACACCAAAAACGGTGGAGGTTTATCAGGAAACTCCATGGTTTGCTCAGTGCAATGGTAGAAGGGATTACCTTTCCCTTATATAGAGCTAGGGACGACTCCATCGAAGGATCCAGATTCCTCCCCCCAACCGTCATCATTAATTGCCTCAATTGACTCAGCAATTACTACTGGACACGTGCCATGAGAGACATGGTCTAGTGCAGATGAAATGACAGTCTTGGAAGAAGACTTTTGACTGAGTAGAAATCGAAGAGTTTCAACTCCCAGCCTATGAAGCAAGCTGAGAATTGGGGCTTATGTTATATATGAAAATTGGCTCATTCTGAATGAGCCAGTGAGTTGTTCGAAAGCGACAAAAGGACCAGCTCTGAGAACATCTGGATCACCTCATCATCAAATCACATCACAAAATGACCTCGTCATCTCAAGCTCGTGCACAACAGAGTGAGCTCGACCCCTTCGTTCCAGATATAGACATACCCATAGGTCGAACGAAGTGAGGCTAGCAAGATGAAGCTTGCCAGACATAAGACCAAGTTACATCCTCCCCCAAGAGGCAAATGGGGCTCACATGTAGAATACAATCTGTAGTAGCCAAAAAAGGAGTTTTAGTTTATATATTCTATCTTTTACATTAAATATTGATGTAACATATTTACTGCATATGTAATTACCATTGTAACCTCCTCTCCTCTATAAATATGAGGAAGGAGCCTCCTATAAGGGAGAAAGGGGGAGTCCATGACAGAACCCTGCTAAAATAGAGACCAGATATTGTAATTTTATGGAAATACTATCACTATAACACGCTACCGTTGACGTAGGGTCCAATGATACCCAGATTTGGCTGAACCATGTTAAACCCTGTGTCTTCTTCTCTGCTCTTCCCTCCATCTTTGTTTATTTTACTAATTTGCTGTGCTTGAATCGGACAAAAGTCAGAGATCCTAAAGAATCCCCCCTATTGGCCGGAGTTTGGATCATTACCAAAATCTGACGTCAACACTTATATACTTTATGATTAATGAAATCATGCATATGTTATGGTAGTGGGAGAAAACAATTTCCTCTTTGAAATAGTAGATGTTGTTTTTTTATTATACCATTCACATGTAACATTGAACAAACTAAAAATTTTTTGTGGTTGTAATTTTTTTAACTATATTTATAAATAAATGAGATTATTCTCCCAAAAAAATAAATTTCTAACCAAAAAAACATGATGGATATAAAAATGAGTGAAGTAATCATATACATTCACATTGCACACATTAGATCCTTGCACGTGTCAAATAGCTATCAAGCGGGTCAACACAATCGCTAGGCTAGCTGAAGAGGGTTATTTTGTTAGCTTAGACTAGAAAGGACCACCTTATCCCTCCAAGAATTATAAATAGGATAGGTATGATCCTAATAACTGGATTTTGAACACTTTACTCTCCCAATTTGAAAATGTTCATTAACTTTAATTTCGAAGGGGTCTTGGCAGTCTCCACTGCTTAGACCTTCTTCCAAGAAGTTCCAACCACTAAGCTCAATCATTAGAGATTAAGTTTTCATCATTTGGTGCTGTCTAAAATTTGATTACTGATAAACATTTTGATATTGTCAATTTTTTTTCAAATTCTTTGTTCTATGACCTTTATGGATTAGAAATTTTGTGATTCGTAATTCTCATCTCTTCTAGTTGTTCCACTTTCATTTTCCGATTACTCTTCTACAAATTCATGCTTTAATGTTTTTCTCAACTTTTCTTAGCATTTTTTTTCCTTATATCTTCATTGTTTTCTATATACTTTGAAGTAAGGAAAGTTTTATTACATATTGCATGGTAATTCTACTTCGACAAATGTATGTTGTGAATGCTTTGGCGTTTTCTCTTTGTGAACGTGTCCATGATGTTTATCAATTGCTCCTCACTATGCGATCTTTGACAATTTCATTTTATTTCATCTTCTAATAGTTTGATAGACTTTTATGCAATTATATTTACTGTTAAGCTTGATATTATGCTATATTAACTAACATATTTATTATATTTGTTATTCATTCTTAGATTCATGTTAAGGTAATAATTCTTTTCTACTTTTTCAATATATTTAAATAGCCTACTCATAAGTTTGCATAAAAAATCTCGTTAGGTTGGTAAATGAATGCCTACCTTTCCACAAAATCCTAAAAAACACAAAGGAATTCAAATGGGATGATAGCTATAAGTAAGCATTCTTGGATCTCAAGAATTACTAAGCAACTTGACCAATATTATTGAAGTCAGAGTCTGGTGAATAGTTACATCTTTACCTTGTTGTGACTAAGGAAGTGACTGGTGTTGATATCAATGAAAAATAATGCTGGACTATCTAAGCTAGTAGCTAGGATGAGTCCAGATCATGACCATAGAGACTGCTGCTTTACTTCTAAACTAACCAAACCAAAACCAGTACAAAATTGATTCTTATTGCTAAATCAGTCAAAGATTAACACCGCTAACCAATTTATTAATAGCATTAAATTCTGAAAACACTAAGTCTAATTAATTAAATTACCTTAGCAGCAATCCAACTATTGTTCTCAATTCTATAAGAGAATTGATCTAACCCAACAGCAAATCAACACCCTATTGTTGCCCTATAAACAAATAGCCACAAATAATGAGATTGCCTATGGAGATTTGGCTAGCATTAAATCACAATGAATAACTAATTAATTGGCCACCTTCATCAATCATTCATAGCAATTATAAGCAGTAAAATTAGAGAATCAAGAGAATCAAATTAGAAATAAATTGTAATTAAGAGTAAGTCTCACAAATAACTAAAGAATTAATGTAGAAATTCCCTTAGATTGAAAAAAGAATCTAGTTACACATTAATATAAAAATAAAAAGGAAATATAATGAAAAGAGAAAACCTAATTAGGGCTAGAGACTTGCCCTGGCAAATCTTCTCTCCTCCCAAAGTTGAGACAATACAAAAAATGATCTAAACATTATTACAAATAGGGCTCATCTAGATATTTATAGGCTCACTACACTGCCTCTTGGTTAGGCCACTGATTAGGGTTGAAAGGAGGCTTGATTAGACTTGGCTTTGTCCATATGAATTGTAGCCTTGTCTCTGAGGAGTTCAATAGCCTTGACCTCTCTTTGATTCTTAGCTCAAGTTATGGGCTAAAATCTGAGATAGCTTTTCAGAAAAGTCCAACCTGTAATAGAATTAAACACTTAATTCCAAATCCATGTAATTAATTGAAAATAATGTAGTTTACCCTTAAGCCCATCATGAAATTGTTAGGATGGATTTTAACTATTCTATGGGCTTGAGTTAGTACTAAAATGATATGTAGGGCTCCACTTATAATGAAAATACTAAAATTGATTCTAGGTCACAGGTTAACACTCTATTCCAGCTTGTGGGCTTTATTTGACTTCCAAAATGGCTGAACTAGGCTGGAGACTTTTCATGAAATTTTTAGACCTTTCTCTTATCTTTCTAATGACATAAGAATCACTCAAAATTGAGGTTCAGAGCTCAAGATATGCCTAAAAGTTTGAAACAATCTATAATAAGATAAATTTACCAAATAAATTCAATTAAGCACAAAAAGTGAGCAAACCACAAAACTAATTTCAAGCATCCAATTAAGCACATAAGCATGATAAAAGACTAAGTATAAAGGGATATAAATTGTGTTCATCAAGAAGTAATTAGCTCAACATTGATCAAAGAACAAAATTACCAACAAAAGCTAGTCTACTTTACAAGTAAGGTCTTTCACAAAGTTGAGTTATGATACCAAAAGATAGGAAAGTTGGCCTATACACTATTAATAGCATCAAGAAAGTTAAAGTCTTATTTTCAAATTCATCAGGTGATTGTCAGACTAAATCAATTGATTAAACAAATTCTTTAAAAACTTGATGTTACCAGTTGATTGTAGCATGGACCATGGAATTGACTGAATATGAAATAGAATTTGAATCCAAGAAAGCCCTTAAGGCCCAAGTCCTTATAGATTTTATGACTAAAATAATCAAAGACACCCTAAAATGGTCATTTATAATACACCATTTGCATGGACATTGTTCACAGATGGATCATTATTAAAAAAAAAGAAGCAGGGTAGGAATCATTTTTTAGGGTCTTGATGAGGTCACCATTGAGTATGCTTTAAAGTTTGATTTCCAAACAACTAATAATCAAGCAAAATATGAAATGTTGATAACATGGCTAAAACTGGCATATGAAAAGGGGAAAAAAGCAATTAAGGCCATAAATGATTCTCAACTAATGGTCGGACAGATAAATAGCATATATGAGATAAAGGTTCCTTGTTTGATAAAATACACTAAGAAGGCCAAACCTTTGATCTTAGGATTTAAGCACTTTGAGCTAAAACTAATACCAAGAGCAAAAGTAAAAATCAAGTAGATGCTCTAGTGAGGGCCACCGGTAATAATCAAAGTTTCTTACAAGATATATTAACCAAGACTTAGTATTTATGAGAATGAACCAATGGCAATCGATCACTCATCATCTTAAATGGATCCAATCATTTCATAGCAACAAGAAAAGTAACTTGATGAGTAAAAATTGAAGTAGAGAAAATAAAGAGAAGAGCAACCAGCTTTTGTTTAGAAAATGATTGGTTATACAAAAAGGGGTTTTCCCTACCTATCCTATGATGCTTACATCTTGAAGAAGGGAATTATGTATTAAGAGAGCTTTGTCAGGGGGATATGTAGAAACCATATAGTTGGATCAACTTTTGCTCAAATTAGGATATTTCTAGCCAACCATCAAACAAGAATCTGAAGACTTAGTTAAAAGTTGTGATTAATTTCAAAGATTTGCTAATATTCCTCCTTTCAACTGAGTAGGATGTCATTTTGTCTCCATTGCCAATTTTACAATGGTGAATTAACTTCCTTGGGCCATTTTCGATTACTCTAGGGCAATTTAAATACATCATTATAGTTCTAGATTATTTCACTAAATGGATAGATGTAGAACCATTAGCTCCTATCATTACTAGAAATACCCCAAAATTTATGTGGAAACTTGTATGCAAATTTAGTGCGCCCAAGGTGCTAGTGAGTGATAAAAATCATGTAGGTCTTCAGAATATATTTGTATATTAATATATATATCAAAGTGCTAAAAAATGATCTTTCCCTTTTTAAGTTAGTAAATGGTATACTTTCTTGAAAATAATTGGGATTTTATTAAGTTGCAAAAGCAGAAGTTATTTGAGTTAGATTAGGAAGCTAATGGAATTTCATCAACTTAATTGGAGTCACTAAATTGATATGTTGTGATATTGCAAATCCAATTAAATAATTAATCAAGATTGTATGAGAATGTATTATATACAAATTATTAGTTACAACAAAATATATAAATGTATAGAAAAAGTTTCAACATTATACAAAATCACAATTATGTAGTATAATAGAATTTATAATATCAGTTCAGAATAATAAAAGTATTATGTTGTACTAAATTGAATTGTAGATAATAAAGAAGTATAAAGAAATATTAAAGATACTACAATTTTTAAAGTGGTTCAATTTCACCTAAAACTGCAGATGAATTCTACATCCACTAAGTCAATCCTCAATTAGATGACTTCTTTTTATTAGTACAATCAGGATTTTAACTAGGCTCCTGTTGATGATGGATTTTGGTTCTGCTAGAATCTAGCCAACAAGAGAGGTTCTTTCAGCACTCAAGCTGTAATCTGGTTCTAATCTCAATTGACAAATACATAATGGCTAGAAGAAGAAGAAGATCAACAAGAAATGTTAACCCTTTTTAACATGGTTCGGCATAATCCAGATAGAACTGGACCCTACGTCCATGATTATGTATTGATTCAAAAGTGTTTTTACAGAGTTTCAGTATGATTGGCTCTTCCCCTAATGTTCATCTCCTTCTTTCTATTTATAAAGGAGAGGAGGTTACAATTGTAAATTTACAAGTTGTAAATATGTTACACCATGCCATGTTCATAGAAGACAAAATGTATCTTATAATTCAGCTACTACAGATTACATTTTGTGGATGAGACCCTTGTCTCTCAAATATGCTGCATGCTTGTCTCCTTTTTATGGTATTTCCTGGTGAAAAATCATTTTTGAGTGAACTGGATCCTCAATTCGGAGGTTGCTAGCATTTTCTTCTTAGATCCAGCTCGTTCTCATTAGAGCAAGCTCGCATGAGTAGGGTTGTTGATCATGTAAGGAGGGTTGCTGATCACGTGAGCTAATGCTGCACACATTAAACACCTTAGCAAGTTAAAGCTCTATAGCTATCCAAGTCTTTTATCAACCCGTTCAGGAGGCTTTGGTTCTCACCTATAACATTAAGCCCCCTAACTCTCAACTAGCTTGCAAGCTAGGAGTTGTACAGTCGAAGCCTTTATCAGTTGTGTTGTTTCATTTGCTCCAAAATGTTCCTTCTGTTACACGTGTCTCATAATCATGGATGTGTCTGCCTTGTTTTCTCCTGAGATAATTAATGAGGGTGGTTCGGAGTTCTCCCAAACCCTTCAATGGGATCAAAGTTGCTTCTATTTAAGACTATAGAGGCTTTTCATTCTTACTTCAAAAAAATTTGATGGAAACTTTGGGTGAGCCCCCCACACCTTCGATGTTCTATTTTTCTAATGAGGCATGTATGGTCTACTACATAGGAGGCTTTGAAGGTAATGTTTCTCCAGTAATGTGGAGAGATCTTGTATGAATCTTAGATTACATCCTCACAATTGTGAGGTTTTTCCTTTTCTACCACTTTGGTGGGCTTTCCTTGACTCTCTCAGCCCCAGGAATCAAGTTGAGGAAGAGCTTGCCATTGGGGATGGGGGCTAGAAGAAGAAAGTTGGGAACTTAGGCAAGTTAGTGAGCTTCCAATCGGTAGAGGTTTATCCCTTGGTGGCTTGCCTTCTGATTGGCGAGAGCTTTCTTTCTGTGCGCCAACCTTTCTTCCAAAAAGAACTAGCCGTAGTTTCCTCTAACTTGCATTTTGACTTCTTCTGATGTAATTTTAGCTCATTGAGGCTTTTAAGTGAATGAAATTTTCTTCTCTTTTCTATGAGTGCCTGACTACTTGTCCTGCAATTCTCAAACAATTAAGTGTTAATTCTATACATAAAGATAACTAAATAACCAATCGGTAATGCTTCTTTGATCGAAATATAAGTTTGAGTTTAGTGTATGGAACGTGAATAATATAAGTAGGCCACATGGCTCTAAGGCATCTGGCCACATGAGAGCTACAAAATTTTGATCGCATAAGAGCTGTGAAATTTTGATCATATAAGAGCTGCAAAACTTTGATCATGTGCATACGATGGCTAAGAAAGTGGCTCGTATGCATGACTGACAATGGTGCACATACGGTGGCTAAGGAAGTGGCTTGTATGTGCGATGAGATCACTACATGCATGTGGTGGCTAAGAAAGTGGCTCACATGTGTGATAAGATCACAATGCATGGTAGCTAAGAAAGTGGCTCATATGTGTGATAAGACTGCTACACACGATGGCTAAGAAAGTGGCCCATACGCATGAGCTTTAAATTACATGTACACGGTGGCTAAGAAAGTGGCTTGTATGCACGATGGGATCGCTACATGCATGTGGTGGCTAAGAAAGTGGCTTGCATGCACAAGCTTGCACAATTGCGGTGGCTAAGAAAGTGGCTCCCATGTGTGATCAGATCACAATGCATAATGGCTAAGAAAATGGCTTGTACGTGTAATAAGACTGCTATGCATGGTGGCTAAGAAAGTGGCTTGTACATGGAGTAAGGTCGCTGCGCTCGCACGGTGGCTAAAAAAGTGGCTCGTATGCTCGAGCTTTAAATTGCATGAGAGCTATGGAATTTGATCACATGAAACCTATGAATACTTGATCACATGGAAGCTATAATACTTGATCGCATGGAAGCTATGAATACTTGATCGCATGGAAGCTGTGAATACTTGATCGCATGAAAGCTATGAATACTTGATCGGATGGATTGTGACACTCAATCATAATTTGAGATTGAGTTTGTGAAGTGTTCACTTTGTAGATTTTCGAGACCAAATCAAACATTTTCTAGAATTTCTAGGAGAATTTACATGAACCGACCTACATGGAATGCAGACCATTTTCACATATCATATTACAAGTTCAATATATGGTTCTTACTACAACCAGTTGTTCCTACTTGGGGTCCCGTTGAGGTTGGGGAGGCTACTATGCTGTAAGCTATAATTTGTACTCCTTCAGGAACCCTCTCTTAATCAGATCCTTAATAGCATCTTTGAGAGCTCGGTAATCTGAAGTGTTATGCCCCACCTCATTGTGGTAGGCACAGAACTTATTTGTGTTTTTGCCTGTGCGAGGGGTCTGCAAGGGAATGGGAGTCCTAAAGTCTTCTTTGCCTTTTTTCTGTAGCAAATATCCTATCTAGGGTGTCCAATAGGAAACTATGATGGTCAGGGTGGCCTAGATGTAAAGGTCACTCATTCTTGGCTTTCTTGGCGGGCTGACTATTGGAATCGCCATCTCGGCCCTTATTATTCCTCTTCTTGCTTTGGGTAGAGGGGTTCAACTTGTCTTTTTGCTTGGACACTTTCTGACCAAAAGTCTCCTCCCATCTAACCTGTTTAGCAGCTCAATCATAGAATTCACCTAGGTCAATGACTGGGGATTTATATATACTTTTATATAACTTGCCATCTTTGCAGAGTCTTGTTGATATGGTCGTCAAAATGGCCTCGTTGGATGGGCTTTCTACATTGGTGGTCTCACATCTAAACCAAGCTATATAATCTTTCAGTAGCTCATGCTTATGTTGAAAGATCATAGTTGGATGGCAGAGGGCGTGAGTTGCTTCCTCAATGCTCAATATTGATTGAGAAATTTTTCCTGGCACTCCTCCCAGCTCCAGTTGATGATGCTACGAGCTGAGAGATTTCTGAACCAAGCTCGAGGTGCATCTCCCAACGTGGCCAAGAAGACATGATATTTGATCAAGGAGTTGGCTATCTAGAAGTCCATCTGGATGTTGAACATGTCCAAATGGCTATGTGGTCACTGTCCCCATTCAGGAGCCTTCGGTTCTTAACCATAATAGCTCCTGAACAACTAGTTTATATAGCAAGAATTTTTTTGGGCTCTTGCCAAACCTAAGAACAACAAGATTTCACTAGGCTCTTGCCAAAACTAGATACAATAATTCTTCTATCTCTTCAGACTATGATCAACCTCATAACCTAGACATCTACAAAGAATTCAATGCAAAAATGAACTAACTATAATTAACCTCATAGCTAAAGAAGATGCAAAGGGAAGATCAACCTCTTCCTTTGTATCTCTAATTTCTATCAACCTAGAAATTGCAATTTAGAAAATAGACAAATTCCTAACAACCTAGAAATCTGAGGGTGAAATCATAAGTAAGGTAAAGATATACAATACCAAGTTTGAAATGACAATTTCAAACATCTAGCCATGAATTTCTCTTTAAATCTTGATAAAGAATCTTTGATTTGATATGATAAAGAGAGGTAGAGATGAGTCTTGTTAGGCTCAATTTTCTCTGAGAATTTCACTCTTTAAGAAGTGTATTAGTTTTGAAAACTGTTAAGTTTGAAATAGAGTAAGAAGTATTTATATTTATTGTAATCGACATTTAAAAATAACTAATTTTTAGTTCTTGAATCAATTTGTAACAATTATAACTAACTAATAATTGACTAATCAATTTATGAATCAATTTAGCTTATGTAAAAATCAAAGACTGAGTCGATTGATGAATCAAATCATAGTATTTTGAAATCAGGTATTGAATTGATTAGGGAAATGATTCAGATGATTTTCCTAACCTTTAGTAAAAACATTTTTCAAAGCTTTTCTTCATGAATTGATTTGAGTAGTTTCACAAGATTTTCAACATGAATCGACTCGTAAATCGATTCACAGAGTATAAAATGATTTTTATAAAGCTTGCTTGTGAAAGATCATTTTAAAAAGAACTTGTTTGAAAAATATTTAATTCTTAAATCACTCTAAGAGATTTATTTCTATCTCAACTTATCAATTTTAAGAAATTTTAATTGTATCAAGATTTGAATAGAAATTTACTTTCAAAAGATCATAAAAAAGACAAAATAAGTACTAAATGATATTGTGGATCTCTTGAATCATATTTACTTTTATCTCACTTTGATCCTACAAAACAAATATCAAATACTAAAGAATATTGTTAGATATAAATTGTTTTCAACATCAATACTAAGTAGGGATAGATAACTAAGCAATCAAATGCTTACAATATCCAAAATCTAACAATCTCATTAGTTAGGCTAATAAGGCTAACAATATCCCCCTTTTTTATAGTGACAATAATTTTAGATATGTAAAAAAAATTTAGTATCAAAGTTTAATTTTTAGAACCAAATTTTTATTTTTACTTTGTTATATGTGAAAATTGGCTTGTTCTAAATGAGTCTGCAAGCTGTTTGAAAGCGGCAAAAGGATCGGCTCTAAGAGCACCTGGATCGCCTCGTTGTTAAATCACATCACGAAGCGACCTCGTCATCTCGAGCTCATGCACAATAGAGCGAGCTTGGCCTCTCCAACATGCCAATCGAACGACCTGAATAATGAAGTGTGGCTAGTGACATGGAGCTCACCAGATAGAAGACCAAGTCTTACTCCACCCCAACGGACAAATGAGGCCTGCCTGTAGAAGACAATCTGCAGTAACCGAAAAAGGAGATTTAATCTGTATATTCTGTCTTATACATTAAATATTGATGTAACATATTTGTTGCATATGTAATTATCATTGTATTATATGTGAAAATTGGTATGGTCCAAAAGAGCTCGTGAGAAGCCCGAGGGCAGCGAGAGGACCAGCTTGAAGCATGCCCAGAATCACTCTACCGCCATGTCATGTCACGAAGCGACCTCATCAGGCTGAGCTCTTGTGTGAGGAAGTGAGCTTGGGCACTCCATTCCAAAAATAGGGAAATGACCTGGCTGATAAAGCATGATTAGTAACCTGAAAGCTCACCAGACAGAGGGCTAGATCCCATCTTGCCCCAACGGACAAATAGGGCCCCGCCTGCAGGAGACTGTCTGCAGTAGTTGAAAGAGGAGATTTAGCATGTACACATTATCTTGTACATTTAATGTTGATGTAACTTATTTACTGTATATGTAATTCCTATTGTACCCTCTCCTCCTCTATAAATATGAAGAAGGAGCCCCTCCGTAAAGGAGAGGTCGGACCATGCCAAAACTCTGCCAAAGCAGAGATCAAACATTGTAATGTTGTAAAAATACCATCTCAATAATATGCTACCATGGACATAGGGCCTGGTGATATCTAGATTTGGCCGAACCATGTTAAATCTTGTATTTTTCTTCTACCCTTCCTTTCTTCTTTGCCATTCTTATCATTTTGTTGTGCTCGAATCGGATAAAGGTCAAAGATCCCGAAGAACACCCCCGTTAGCCGAAGTTTGTGTTGGGTTTCATGGCAACAAGCACAGTGAAAATTTAAAAATTTGAAACCTAGCCATGGATCCATGTGTAGAATATAAACTAGTTAGTCCAAAAAAATACCTTTTCGTGTTGCGTTTATTGCAGTTTGCAGCAACACAGGTCACAGTTCCTTTTGATGTTGCGATTTTTGATCCAGAAAAACAGCAACACGTC
>JANHAO010007066.1:0-20578 GCA_026873985.1 Saraca asoca
TAATTAACAAAGTCATTAAACTGAGGACTTTACATTTAATAATTTTGACTTGAAACAGTAAGTTGCTATCAAGTGAGTGTATGTTGTGTCAATTGCTTGAGCTTAAAGGGATTGATTCTTTATTAATACCATAGCTTCAGAGATATGGGATTTGAGTACTGGCTTTGTGAATCCCATTTCTGTGATGTGTTGTGTTCTTTTAATTCCATTTCTAGGATTTATTTCTCTGCTTTATTAGATGTAGTAGTTCTATTCCAATGGCATATTTAACCTCATGCCGTCATCTTTCATCCATTTATCACTGTGGTAATTTCTTTTCCTTTTTTGTTTCTCGAGTTTCATTACCTTTCAAAGTGTATAGGTATGTCAAGTTGCTAAAATCTTCCAATTATTAAGCTGAAATTAGGTAAATGAGTTATTCACTTTCTAATAGACAGACCAACTACTTCATAGTTTAATTGGTTTCATCATACCTTGCTTGTGACTATTACCTCTACAATTATTTAATTTTAATATTCATAATATTGTCTTCTAGAATTTTGTCAATTATGTTTTTTTTTAAAATAATATATATGAATGCTCGTGTGTCGTTGTCTTTGGACAATTGCACTATAATATGGTCCATCTTATGCCATACTGCTTAATTTATTTCAAGTTATGTTTACTTTGCTTGGATTCAAGCAATGAGACGGACAAGGATCGCCTCTGCAATAATTGGGTTTATGATATTTTCTTTTATAATGTTTACATTGGCTATAGAAACACATATGAAGTCTTTGTTTTGAAGCCCTTGCTCAATGCTTGAATTATGCATTATAATATTTGAAGAAGTCTGGATACTATTTTAAACAAATGGCATTTTGAACTAGGATTATTCTTAGTGACTTGGCAGTTTAATATTTGCTGGTTTGATTTTGATAGACTGCAAAAGCCTTTTTGCTGGATATGTGATGGTCTTTTCATGAATCTCTTGAGTACAGTATGAATGATTTTGTCTTTTAGTCCTGGGAACATACAAGCGTCGATCGATAACATAAAATTTGAGTATTACTCTTATAAGTATTATCAAGAAAGTTATTTATGTCTCCTGTTATAATTTTCATTCTTGGATAGATAGTGTATTGGCCAAGGTAATGGGCAAGTCTTGGATTACTTTGCCTAGGAACACGACTAAATATGCTAATGGTTTAGAGGCTTTTTTGGATTTTGTATTTTCAAATCGATCCGTTGAAGGGAAAATAAAATGTCGATGTCCTAATTGTAGATTTAGGCAATGGTTGACTAGAAATGAGGTATATGAACACTTAATACTGAAACAATTCCCAACTGAATACACAAAGTGGATTTGGCATGGGGAATCAAGTGTTGTAGACACCTCAACTAGTGAGCATCATGGCAATCAACTATCCACATTAGAGTCTCATGAGAATGCAAGTCAACTGATGATAAATGATGCTTTTGGGATCTCTAGACACAACTTGCATGAACTTGAAGCACCACTAGAACCAATTATTGAAGATGAGGAGTTCAATGTAAATGCAGGTCAAAGTGAGCAAACTAGGGAATTTCATGAGCTAGTTAAAGATGGAAATCAGGAATTGTATGAAGGGTGTTCCAAGTATTCAAAGCTCTCTTTTATAGTCAAACTCTAAGCCAAAGCAAAAAGAACAAAGAAATCACAGGTTAACAACAATTTAAGAGGTTAAAACCAACATAATATTGTACAATTTGCCCACTTATTAGCTAACAGCTCACTCTCCTTATTGTATTTGTTGTGAGAGCTTTGGGCTAAGACTAAAAAGTTTCAAGATGAATTAGAAATTGTTAACTGGATATGTCTTCACACAAAACCTTGTTCAAAGTGCTACAAACCTGTGGAGAAGAATGGTGGTTTGAACTTGGTTATCTGTATATATGGACAAGCCTTTTGGTTAATGTTTTATATCTTGATCATCTTCTTTTTACCTACACTATATAGTTTCTTCTAATTTATTTTTTCATGTATGCATTTTCTTTGTAATTTATCATTTTCATTTTTCTATTATAAGTGTTTGGTTAATGTTTTATATGGCAATAATGTGCTGGTGTTCAAGCTACCTATGATTGTCTAGGTTGACATGAGTTCATGTTTTTCTTATTTTTCCTTTTCAGATAATTAGTTGTGTGGTGGAGCTACTCGCCAAGAGCATACTTGGTTCAATATAACTAGTCATAATTGTGGTTGATACAAAGTGCAAGAGAAAAAGTCTAAGCATGTCCTATCATTTTCATATCCATTTGCATTTTATATGTTTGGAGATGAGCTATTTAAGGATGAAATGTTAGAACAACAAAGGGAAATAAAACAAAACTTATTTGAGGATCAGTAGCAATGATTTGGGGCAAATGTTGAAAGACTTTCCAAATATTTGGATGAGCACTTTGACTTATTTACAAATGATAAGGTTATGGGGATAAGGATGCAGGTCATCAATTTGCCTGTGATTACAAACAATCTTTGTTAGAAGATGTGAGTATCCTATCAAAGAAGCTTTTGATAGATCTTAAGTATTTGACACTAATTATTGTGATTTTGTGATGAGTAATGTAGCTATAAGTGCATTAAGAATGATATATTGGATTATCTCTAACTTTGTAACCATAATATTGCTCCATACAAGTCAATGGGCATAGAAAGGGCATTAGATCTTTCAACTTGTTGGAGCAATAAAGATAATAATATTGGTAAGTATCTACAATGGTGTTTTGTTAGAAATTTAAATGGTGAATTGGACTAAACTTTTTCCTTTAGCCAATTTTGATACTTTTGCCTAAATCATTTTGGGGAGAAAATATAGCATTTGAGTTGGCCAATCATTATTTAGACTTGTTATTGCACCTCTTGTTTGTGCTTTTTAATGGTTTTGACCAGTTGTAGCAAAATTTTTGACCTTTTATCTTGCCAAAAAAAATAAAGGTATTTACTATAATATTATATCACTAGTAGTCATTACTATAGTTCATGAAAAATGTTTTTGCATAAATAGAGAGGATTTTGCATTATTTATCCCATGATAATCTAAGCTTCTATCTTTTCCTTGTAAAGTTTGCTTATTAGAGAGTATTTTCAACCAGTCACATAAATGCATCAACAATATGTATATATCATGATCTCAATCCATGACTTAAATGTGGGCGCATAGATTCATTGCCTTTTAATTTTTGCCCTTTGCTTGTATCTTCATGTAGCATTTAATTTGCCCCATTCCAAATGTAATGATACAGATAGTATTCAATTTATCTCACTCTAGCTATCATTATAAGGCAATTCTAAGTATAAAAAAATGGAGAATTAATGCTTCAATGTTCAATAGGGAGCTTTTCATCATATATGTTGTGAATGCTTTTAAATATGTTTTCTTCAATTTGACTTTATTAATGCTTACTGAAAATGTTACTTAGTGAAAAGACAACCAAGGAGAAAGTGCAAAACCTACTACTATTACGACAACAAAATCCAATATGCCAACAAAATCCACCATGTCTTAGGACTAATCAATTGAGATCCTTTTTACATAATTGTCACATCCAGAAATCTGGAGGTAGGATTGGCACAAATTACCTTATGGTAAACCTAAAAATCTTTTCATGATTTGAAAAATGTGAAAATGCTATCTTTTGGACCCTTTTAAATAAAAGTCATGTTGTGCAAGATTTTAATAAAAATCTTTTAAAATAGACAATTGCTAAAATTAAAATAAAATATTTTCTTAAAATTATAATTATATCTGAGAATCTAATGTTTAGTTGGAAGGACAATAACCACCAAAAGTAAATCAAAAGAACCTCATACATGATTTCAATCACATGCAATAATTTAAAGTATCTCCTAGTTGAGATAACTCTCATAAAAGTCCATTAACCTAACAAATGTTAATGAGAGGGGTGAGTACAACCACTCAATGAATAGAACACAAGCCCAACTTTGAGTTAAAAATCTTTTGGTCATACATGTAAGTATAAACATAAACATACATATAATATGTATATATACAATGGAAAAATGTATTTTCATATGCTTTTCAAAAACATAATGACAATTATCTTTAAAACTTTCATATTTGATCTTTCATACTTAGTATCTATCCTTTTCCTTACTAATTATTCTATCACATCATCAACAAAACATAGCATAACATAATTTGAAATCATTATACGTTCCTTACTAAGTCATGTTTGATGACCATGTAAAGCTCACATCATTTTACTTTACTAATTAAGTCACATCCGATGACCATGTAAAGTTCATCTTTCATAATTATACTGATAATAGGGTATACTAAGGGAGCAATGTTTATGTCCTTTTGTGTCATGTTTTTTAATTTGTCCCATAGGAACTTCCATAACTTTTGTGCCTTAATGAACTTATCCCATGACTATTATTGCATGGGTGACCATCTGTCTCATAACTCCTTGTGTATGGGTAACTATCTGTATATTTCCTAATGCATGTAGGTCTACCAATATCCCCTACCAATTAACATATATATATATATATGTATATCTCTTGACATTCTTATATTTCATCATATACTGTACCTTCTTATCAACCTATGACTAACTCATGTCTACCTCATAAAAATTCTCTCTTTTACAATCCTTCATAATGCTTCCTAGATGATGTAATGAAATTAAATTTATTGAAATACTTTTCTTGGAAGAAATTCTCCTTTTCAATAAAAGAATAAACATGTATCCTTTTGGGAAATAATATTTATTTCAAACAAACCATAGAATGGTAACAATAAAAATATAATACCATAAAACAATAGTTTTTTGTTGTTAAAAAATAACAATGTTAATAATTGTTATGAACAAAAGAATTTTTAACAAACATTTCTTAGGAAATAAAATTAAAAATTCATAAATTATAATTTCCTAAAACATAGAATCAATCTTTCATAACATTTATGCCCATAAGCATATGCAAAGTTAGGATTTCTAAATTAATTCACAAGTTGTACCATTCTTGCTATAACCCTTTCCATACATAAATCAATCAATCAATCAATCAGTCATATAATCATGTAAGAAATTAATTTTCTAGGTTCCAACCTGAATCTAACTTCCTGTATATATTATGGGCTACGCTTGAATTCATCAAATCATATATTCTAAGTCTATTCTTGGTCTAATCCATAATCTCATTACCTATTCAGATCTCATAACAATTCACAACTCTTACATTCATTAATTTAAACCTAATTCTAATAGGCTAATTTTTTAATCACATTACTAATCCCTAACAATCAAAATACATTTGGGGAGTTTTCAAAACATAAATTCTTATATGAAAAGGGAGCTAAAAGGGTAGAATCTCACTCACTTGGTCATATGGATTTATTGTATCATGCAATGTATAAGCCTATCCCAAGTTTTTATCTTTGGCCTTTGGTTATTAGGGAAAGCACCTTTCAATGAACTAGGAAGCAAAAAAGAAAAACTAAAAAGAATTTAAGATAAGAAATTAGTCTTTATTGGCCAAAAATCTCATGTTAGATTCACACCCTTGAAGAGTGCAAAGTAAAACCTTTTTATGTTGAGCAATGCTTTCTAAGAGCTATTTAATGCAAATGAGAGTTGTGGAAAGCCTCACAAGGGTTGCTTATTATATTGGCACAAAAAAGTGGCTAGTCAACCGCACTAAGCATGGTTAGTCAATCTCCCATGTTTGTATCGATTGGTCGATCATTCTAAGGGTCTATCAACTAGTTAGTCCGGTTCTTAAGGTCCTTCATGGCCTGAAACTTTGACTTAACTTATCGTGTGGTCCTATCCTAGACTGAGTTCTAAGTTATGAAATTTCTTTTTGACTTTTTTATACTATACTGGCTTATCCTAGTCTAACTTGTGCACAAGGGATATTACAAATTCTCCCCCTTTAGACAATTCATCCTCAAATTGTTTTTGAGTGTTTTCTAGGTTTTAAGGGTTTATCTTTATTTTATCCTAACATTTCAGTTTGTCATTACATCCTTAGTCTTTACTTCATGCCTTCAACTATTTTTTTTATGTATTGTTTCTCATCTCTAGCTAGTCCTTAATTGTGTTCTCTTTTGTAATCTTATCTATCTTTGACTCACTTGTTATCCATTTCCCTTTTATATTGATAATATGTCTTCCATCATGCTTTTATTGCACTACTCTGACCTTTTCTAAATTACTTTGGTGCTTTCTAACTTGCTTGATACTTGTCCTTGATATTTAACCTCCTCATATTATAACTTATTTATCATTTATCCTAATCCATTATTACCACTTCTTTTGTTAAATACTAATGTTTTGTATGCCTAAGTCTTATGCCTTGTTCTCGTCTTCTTTATATCTCCTACTAACATGATCCTATCATTTATTCCTTTTTCCTATAAAATATACTAGCTGTATTAGATGCTTATTCACATATACATATATCATGTCCTTAGCACATTTTGCCTTTGAATCTTAACTACTTTCATCATATCATGTTGCAAAATATTCATAAACAAACATACGTACTTCTCAGGGCATTTGCTACATCATGCCATGCCTTATGCATGTCCCTAATTGGTATGCAAACATTCAATCATACTATATTCATTTATATCATTTCATCTCTTAATCTTGTTCTTTTCTTAACTATGGCATATATCATGATGCCTTCTACTCTCTTTACATGAGATTTCATAACACTTAGCATCTAAATGAGCGTAATTCACACATTTATGAAAATGTTTTAAGTGCATAATTCTTTAATGAATTCAAAAGCACAATTCCACCATAAAATGACATCATCCACATGCAGTGCAAATACAGGGAACCAAAATCAAACAAACTACATGATCCTAATCATATACATCATCATTCTTTATACAAAAAATGAAATTTGACTAGCCTACTCTAATCCTAGGCTGCTTGCCACTCCTCACTCCTTATCCTCCATGCAAAAGGTGTCGCATAGTTGGTCTACTTTACCCTTAAAGGCATTCATCCTCCGCTCGATGTGACTTAGATAGTGGTTGGTATTGGTGCCTACCTACTTATAAGCTTATACAACTTGTCAATCATATGCCTGAACTAAATGGCTCCACACGACATCTCTTCATACTA
Organism: Saraca asoca; assembly: GCA_026873985.1. Classification (NCBI taxonomy): domain Eukaryota; kingdom Viridiplantae; phylum Streptophyta; class Magnoliopsida; order Fabales; family Fabaceae; genus Saraca; species Saraca asoca. The sequence continues at coordinate 7,126 of JANHAO010007066.1, forward strand.
AAGGTGACTTTGGAGGGACCTAAGGTTAGGTTTGCCTATCCCTAACTAGCAATTCATCAATCTAATTCCTTTTCTTTCTCATTTGTAGGCAACCTCTTTTGTCTCATTTGTATTAGATGAAAATCTTGAACCGAAACATCATTTATCTATTCATAACTGAAGTTCTCGAACATGTTGATTGACATAGCCTTAGGTAGGCCACATTAAGCTATCCAAACTTACATCTTTGTTACTAGAGGATCCTCATAAGGGCTAGTCCATAAGGTAGGGAGACCTAGGATGTACTCACTACCATTGCTAGTATGTGGCTCAAAACTATATGGGGGAGGTTGAAAGGAAGTTTGGCTTTAAGATGTAAAAGCACATGCATGTCACTGTAGGTGAGCAAGATAGGTTAAAGATAAATGGCCTACCTAGACCCTTAGTGATCTCTCCATCTGTGAGCCATCTTAGCTATTGCTGAATGTCTAGGAGTCCATTAGTTTTCCAGTCTCAAACCTTATATACTATAGTTCCTTCATATGGGCATTTAAATAGGTCTTGGATGATAGAGGTGGGTAAAGTGATATGTCTTATGTGGAAAAACAAGATAAGAACTAGGAGGCTATTGGACACTTTCGCAAGTTTGCATAGAAGTTTTTGATGGTTTCCTCATGATAGGCATCATCGTACACCATGAATTGTAGCCACCTTTGGTGCTTTAGTGGTTGCAATACCAAGTTTGTATGGAAGAAATGATAAGAGCCCAGACCAAGGAATCAAGCCATTAGTACATCTCTAGCTCTTATAATTTGTTCATATCTTTGCACTACACTCATATTAAGAAATAATGTAAGACCAAAGTTGATCAAAGCTTGTTCAGTCATTTAGGTGAGTGCTTAAGGTTTGGGGAGGATATTTGAGCAAGGTTTTAGTGGGGTATCACTCTTAAAAGGTGAGAGAATAGAGAAAATAGGAAACCTCTAAGAAAAGTTTAGTGTAAAATGGGAAAATGAGGAGGCAAGCTTGATATAGGCTACCTGGTTCAACCAATTGACCACCTACTAATGGTTTGATTGACTACCTGCCTATTTGATTAGGTCGGTTAACAGTTGACCCCTTTTTTTTTAACCTTTTTCCTTTCTCATTTCTTCTACCTCATACTCAAAATAAAAATTGTCCAAGTTTTCTATTTAGGTTTAGGGATATTTTCATCTTTTTGACTGGGTTTTATGTGAATCCTAATTTCTAGCTTACAACTGCTTAAGTTGCATGAGGCCGTAACTTTCTTAGTTTACTTCCTCGTGCAAGGGTAGTCTTATCTTTATTACCTCTTAATCACCAGGGGTAAAATCCTCCTTTGCACCTTGCTCTTACTCTTAAGGGTAATTCCATCTTCACCCTCTTGTACTCATTCATCACCTTTGTCATTATCCTGATTGTCCATCTCTAACTTATGTCTAAGTGTACTCTTGTCATTTACAATTTCTTGTACCCATTCAATTGTAAAATCATCATTTCTAGAATATTTATTTGCTTCCTATTCTAATCATGTAACAATTTTTCTATTCCATACTACTTTTTATTATGTGGACTTGATTACTCTTAGTGATCAGACTAATGGATTCTTTGGAAATGAAAGATGTTCCCAAGTGCACACCATCATAATTAATATATACTAACCCTAACGTGTTGTGCCAGACATAGAACCGTCATTTTGATACCAAATTGTCACATCCTAAAATCCAAGGGTATGATTAGCAATTTGCGAACCAATGAGCAATCTCTTATTAAATTTTTTTTCATAATTTGAAAACATGAAAAATATACGAAAATCAAATCTTTTGGGCCTTTTAAATAAAACATGTTATGTAGATTTTTAATAAAAAATCCTTTAAAATAAATACGTTGTAAAATTAAAATAAAATCTTTTCTAAAATTCATAATCATATCTGAAGATCCAATGTTTGGTTGAACAGATACCAACCACCAAAAGTAAATCAAGAGAACCATATACCTTATTTTAATCATATACAATAACTCGAAGTATCTCCTAGTTGAAATAACTCCTATAAAAACTCATTATCCTAAAAGATGTTAACAAGAAGGGTGAGTACACCCACTTAGTGAGCAAAACACTAACATAACTTTGGATTGAAAATTCTTTTGGTCATACATGAAAATATAAGCTTAATACACATAATGTGTATATATAGTGGAAAATTTATTTTCATATGCTTTTTAAAATCATAATCACAATCATCTTCAAAATTTTCATATATGATCTTTCAAACTTAATATCTATGTTTATCCTTATTGATTGTTCTATCACATCATAAACATAACATAACATAATCTAAAATCATTATACTTGCTTTATTGAATCATATTTGATGGCCATGTAAGCTCAAATCATCTTACTTTACTAAGTCATATATGATGACCATCTAAAATTTATCTTTCATAATTGTACTGACAATAGAGAGTATTGGGGGAGCAATGTTTTCATGCCTTTTCATGTTGTGTCGTTTAATTTATCCCATAGGACCTTTCATAACTTTTGTGCCTTAATGCACTCATCCTATGTCACTCTGTCACATGGATGACCATCTATCCTATAACCCTTTGTCATGTGGATGACCATCTATGCATTTCCTAGTGCACGTAGGTCTAACAATATCCCTTGCCAGTTTACATACATACATATATCTCTTAATATTCTTATCTTTCATCATTTACTATATCTTCTTATCTACCCATGACTAACTCGTGTGTACCTCATAAACATTCTCTTTATTACTATCCTTCATAATGCTTCCTAGATGATGCAATGAGATGTAATATCCACCATATGTTAAAGGAGTTCTATGAATTGGTAATCTCTAATTATATATAAGTGAATTTTCATATTTTTTTTCTCTCTTAATTTGAACATTTTGGATAAAATCATAGTGTCTGGAGAAAATACTTGGAAGTGTTGATTTTATTTAGCTAAAAAAAATAGTCATTTAAATGACATATATATATCATGGCCCTAGTTATTAGTATGTTTTGAAATACTTTTAAATGAAACTTTAATATATATATATATATATCTTGAAATTTTATTTATATAATTAAACCTATTCTTTTTGTTCATTAGGTTTAAAGTTTAATTAGCTGAACTTTTTCTTTCTTATTAAAAAACAATATATATATAACAAGTAATATAAGAAAGGGAAAAAGGAATTAAGATACTGGGTAGCAATTAGATAAAGGATTATTAATCTTTAAAATTAGACTTCTCCCTCTTGTATTTGCCAAAACAACGTTGTTGGGTTGAACCTTATTTCTTTAATAAATCCCTAAAACTCATAAAAAAAAAGCTAACATTAAAATTCTTTATTTTCCTTCATTGTCCATTTTATCCCAAGCCCTAATAGAGTGTTGAAGACTTCTAGCTAGCCTACCTTTCTTGCAACTGAGGCTTCATCATTTGATACTTGTCAGAGCTACTATTTCCTTACCATCATAAAGCATTGCTAAGCAGCTGAAGTAGGTCCTGCAACTACTTTTTCTCGATGTTGTTCAGCCCCTATATTCTAGCAAAGGACAAAAAGCATCTCAACTCCAAGTGAGTTGGTTTCTTGCTTCTTGTAGGTAGGTAAGCTTTCTCTTACCACAAATTTTAGGTTACATAAAAACTTTTCAGCAATTAAGAATTATTATACTCAAACCATAAGCTTGAGTGGCTAAACTTTGAATGATTTTTGTTCCAGATTGGGCATATTTTTGAAAATGGAGGCTGGGGTCAATTTATTCCAAAATCCATGCATATGTATTCAACAATTAGCTTTTTAAAATTGAGTAGTCAAGTATGGATTTAGTTGGAATTAGGGATAGGCGAGCCTAAGCTATTATGGACCTTTTAGGAAGAAATAGAACAAATTTGGTATCAAATTTTATTAGATTGGTATAAACTCAAGAAGTTGGCATTTTAATTGCAGCCAACTCCAAACAAAAAGGAGAACAACTTAAGGTGAGTGGATGATTTATTTTCCATAAGTTGTATGCTAATTACATTCTAGTTCTACTTCAAATGATATTGGGTTGTTAATAATGGTGTTGGTGAACTTGACCTCTTGTATTTTTAAATTTATCAAGATTAGTATTAATTGCTTGTTTCATTATTATAAATGATAGAATAGGTTAAACCTATTGATTCAAATAAGTCATAAGGCTTTTTCTGCCCAAAAAGGGTGAATAGCTTAGTTAATGCTAATTCTTGGGATATGTGTATGTACTTGCTGTGATTGAATTGCTCGTGCTTTTGGTATGTGAAAATTTGAATACAAAATCTTCTAGTTGAAATTTAACACCATCCATTAGATAGTTTAGAATAAGTTATGGATTTGTAACCGATTGGAGCTATGGGCTCCTTCCAAACCATAATGAAAAGTGATCTCAAGCCAATTGAGCAAATAAAAGTGAATATTGTGTATGGATACTAGGGTCCTATGGCCTTGAAGGAATTGTGGGCCTATTGGGCTAGCATATCTAAATTTTGGAACTTAGATAACAATATGCGACATGAAAGAATATCATAAAAACATATTATATCATAGTATATAGTGTGAGTGTATTATATAGTATGTGTGTATGTGTAACCTTAAAGTGATAAGGTAATGAAATTGTGTGTTTGATTCTGAATATAGGAATGACCATTGTTTGGATGTGTTGTGATTTGATGAATATGAACCCTTAACAAAGATTCTTCAAGTAACCTACAAGTGCTTTGAAAAAAAACTATATGAAAATGGCCATTAACAAGGTGGAGAGATAAAGGGAGGTTAACATGGTGAAGAAATAAGGAGATATAAGGTGAAGAATGGCAATAACATGTTTAATATGGTAAGTTACTTGAAGAATGCTAATTTAGGATCCACATATGTGATTGAATATTTCTAAATAGTGAATGACTATTTACATATGATTGAATGTTTACAAAATAGTGAGAGACTAATTACATGTGGTTGAATAGTTCCAAGTAGTGATTGATTATATATATTTGATCAAAAAAGGTCTTAATTAGTGAATGACTATTTATACCTCAAGGACTAGCCCTTATTAGTGAATAATTATTTATGTCTTATTGAGTAGCTTACTAGGGAAATATTAGCTATATTTCATTAAATGTAAGAATGGTTTTTGCTAGTAAGGGTTACCAAGAAGTCCATGGATTATGAAATCTGTTATGCTAATGAAATGAACTTGGATTTCATGATTTGAGAATTTATATTACTAGTAATAGGTTCCCTTTCAATTCTTGACACTAATTTCAAACTAGCATGACTTTTCCTTATAGTTGTGGCTATCTAACGAATTAATAGGTATCTAGAATATATATCATGCTACCCAAACTATGGTGATGGACAAACTAGATTTACTAGCAATAGGATTGTGTTTTAAAGTCAAATGTGTGAATGAATTGCAGTGTTGTAAAAGTTATGTTGAGTTAGAATGGAAATAAATGATTTATTCATTAGATTTTGTCGAAACTCTCTATGTTTTTATTAAAAAGTTATTTTTTAGAGCCTCAAGTTATTTTTACCATACAAGTTCATCCACCAGTAGGACATGGACATGCCACTTAAAAATATATGTGGAGATTGATGACAAGTTGTTTTGAATAGTTATTTTGGCAGTTGGGCACTCCACATGAGTACATGAGTCATGCATCGTTGGTTGTATATAGTGTGTGGTTAGATTGTTTTGTTGTTACTTGTGTCTATGTGAGACACTCTAGGCATTGTACAAGTTGCAATGAAGGGCATATGACCCCAGAAAATGTCTAGTAAATAGGGGAAACTCTGCCAAACTTTTGTAAAGAATGATTTTGAATATATATAAGAAAAATAAAGTTTCTTGGGATTTTATGAAAATTGTTTCCTTTCCTATTTCTTAAAGTTTTTACCACAATTTAACCTATAATTATTTAAATAGGTATGATAAGAGCCAATCAACAAGTAACATGTGTTATAAGACTTGTAGGAATATCTCCCACATTGGTCATGCTTCCATTGGGGCCCGACATGAGATTAAATTTTTTCAAATACTTTTCTTAGAAGAAATTTTACTTTTCAATAAAAGAATAAATATGTATCCTTTTGGGAAATAATATTTATTTTAAACAAACCATAGAATGTTAATAATAAAAATATAATACCTTAAAACTATAATTTCCTTGTTTTTAGAAAAGTTGCAATTTTAATAATTTTTATAAGCATGAAAAATTTTAATAAATATTTTTAAGTAAATAAAATTAAGAATTCATAAATCATAGTTTCCTAAAACATAGGATAAATTTTTTTCATAACATTTTATGAGTTCATAACATTTATGCCTATATACATATGCAAAATTAGGATTTCTATATTAATCCACAACTTGTACCATTTCTACATTCCCTAGCTATAACCCTTTTCACACATAAATAAATTAATCAATCATATAAACAAATGTGAAATCAATTTTCTAGGTTTTATCTTGAATCTCCCTTCCCATATACATCCTAGCCTAAGACTGAATTCATCAAATTTTACATTCTAATTTTATTTCTGGCCTAATCTATAATCTCATGAAAGACTCAGGTCACATAACAATTCATAACTCTTATGTTCTTTGATTTTGGCCTAAGTCTGATAGGCTAATTCTCTAATCACAATCCAAATTCCTAATAATTAAAATACATTTGAGGAGTTTTGAAAATATAGATTTTTATATAAAAAGGGAGCCAAAAGGGCAGAATCCCGCTCACCTGGTCATATGGATTCTCCATATCATGCAAAGCATGAGCATATCCTTAGTTTTTATCTTTCGCTTTTAAATATTAGGGAAAACACCTTTCAACAATCTAAGAAACAAAAAGAAGATCAAAACTAACTTAAAAGGAACTCAAGATAAGAAATTAGCCTTTTTAAGCCAAAAGCCTTACCTTAGGTTCCCACCTTGAATATCATAAACCAAAACCCTTTTATGCTAAGCAACACTCTCTAGAAGCTACTTAATTGCAAATGAGGGTTGTGGAAAGTGTCACAGGGGATGTTTTTTATATAGGCACAAAAAGGAGGCCAATCGATCCATTATCAATGGTTGGTTGACCTATTGTGTTTTTACCAACTGGTTAACTAGTTGGTCTAGTTCCTGAAGTCATTTATGGCCCAAAACCTTGGCCTAACTTGTCATATCGTCCTATCTCAGACTAAGTTTTAAGTAATAAAATTTCTTTTTGACCCTTTTACACTATATTGACTCATCCTAGTCTAACCTATGTATAGGGGATGTTAAAATAATGATGTGCATTTTCCAAAGAATAGAAGGAAGCATGGTGAGTGCAAAGCCAGCTTAGGTGGTTTGAACTAGAAAGGTTCAAGGGTACCTAATAGCCAATAAATTATAATTGTCAAAATGCATTAGTTTAAAATTTTGTAGCACATTGTTTTCTCCTTCATAAGTTGAGGAACCTTTTTAATTGAGGACATAGTAAAATAAGTACATCATAGTGTCATATTTGGTGTAGTATTATGCTAGGAATGGCTCCAATTTTTATAGAACTTTTAACTATTGCTACTATCATAAAAAGCTACAACATGAGCCAAACTTGTTTTATGACTATTTTTTTTTAAACTTCTTGGTGTAAGCAAGAAAGCTTGGATAAATGAAAGGATTCATCCAGCCAGTTCTTCTTATAGACTATTATTGATTATGCCACAATATTGCATGTAACTTGTAAGTTATAACGGTAAAAGAAGAATATTTCTATCTTTCATTTATTAATACTATGTCTATCCTAAAGAAAAAAAAAGGCAATTTGGTATGTTTTGTTGATCTCAGAACAATGTTGTTGAATAATCATTTATAACTATCTCACAATTAGACAACTAGACTGCAAAGGTGGATTTTAAACCCATATCTAGTTGTATGCATTCTAATTAATTTGTTTATTTGGCTAAATCAAAGACTAGTTATTAGGCTGAGTTAAGAAATTTATAAGAAAGTTTCTATTTTCTTTTAAGAGGTAGTTTATTTTGGTGGAAGTTGAACTTGTGAGCTTATTGATGCAATATTCAATTCATAATGGCAATTCTATTTGATTATATCTATTAGTTGATTGGCTACATACTTACAAGGGACTTTCGATCTATACAAACTTTCTTTTTCTGTTTTGTTTCTAGTGAATGGATAGTTATCAATAATTAGTTAATTACCTATCTCATTTTTATCAATATTTTTTTAGAATAATATATTTCTCAATTATTTCATTTAAGTAATGGACATAATGTTTGAAAATTTGTTGTATATGATGGATAGTATAAAAAATAACATAAAAATTTAGGATTAAGCTACACAATAATTATTTTATTATTAATATATTTTGATGATAGGAGTCAATAAATCATTACTTGTAAAATAAAAAGTTATGCATACTCTATATTAAAAATAACATTTAAAGAAGAATATTTAAATTCTTCTTTTTTTCATCTTCATTGTTTCTTTATAAAGTTAATTCATATTCAACTAATTTTGGCCAAAATTGTTCATCATATTTTCCAACTCTCTTAATTGTCTAAATACTTGCTCAACACAATTTTTAATATAATTATTGAATATCAACAGTTGAAGAGATGGAAAAAGAAAAGGAAGAAGAGTGAGAGGGAGAAATGAAAAGATAGAGAGAATAAAGGGACATGAAGGAGACAGAGGAGAGAAAGAACAAAATAAGAGAGGGAAGGAGAAAAGGAGGAAGAGAGAAATAGAAGGGTGAGAAAAAGATACAAGAGAAGTGAGGTAGAGAGATAAGGAAGGAAAATAGAGACAGGTTTGAGAGAGAAAGAAAGAGATAGAGAGAGAAGGATGGAAAGTAAAGAGAGAGGAAATGAGACTATGTAATATAAGGTAATTTAGAAAAGTGATTTCTTTTAAAGGTGTGTTTAAGGCCAAAAGTAAAGTTGATCAACAGAAAGTAAATTCTAGTTTGTTGACATTTGAAATTGATCAACCTAAGTCCAACACCCCAAACTACAAGTAGTGAAAGCAAATTTCTAAGGAAGAGAGAGAAAGAGAGAAAGAATAGGGGATACTAAGAGCTTTTTAACATAGTTTAGCCAGATGCAAGGCCTACATCCGTAGTTATATTATTTCTCAATATTTTTGTTGAGTTTTTAGTATTCTGCTTGTATGATCTCATTTGTCTCTTTTTACAATAATTTCAACCCCCTTTTTATATAGCCGAGGTGTTACAATGTATTCCATGATGAAAATAAATCATAAATTGGTTATAATGGTTAATAACGAATTCCTATTGAATAAGATATTGAATAGTCTTCTTTGAATTGATGGCTAGGAAGGCATGCTTCGAGTTATGGGCTAGACCTCATTCTTAATGACCTAAGGTTACTACTTTGACCCTTGTTAGCCAACAACCTAAGTTCGCATTTGGTGACCTGATGCCTTGCTCCTATAACCTTAATCTTGGTTAAGCTGGATCTTTATCAGTTAGGCTTGTGCATTGAGCTTTTACCAGCTCATTTATGTGGTTCCAAAAATACCCACAATATTAGCTCTCCCAACTCTCAGTGCGATCTATGGACTGGGAGCTGTAGTTTGCTTGTAACAGTTAGCAACTATGACCTTCCATGCCATTATTTAAACTTTTGTTCCATTTTTTTTATCTGCACCAACTTGTGCCATTATTATTTAATGTGTGCATTTTTCCATAGCTGTCAGCATGGTGATGACTAAGTCTTGCTTTTTCATTGGACAGTCAGATTGAGGGTAGTTGCTTAGTCTCCAAATCTAACGTTAAGGCCAAGTGAACTATATAAGGTGAGAGAAACCCTTTTTCCTGTTTCCTAAGGTTTAATGACCTAATGGGCTTATTGGTTGAACTCCCCATGTTTTTCTCAGGCATGATGATTCGAGGCGTGTATGGACTACTACATAGGAAGTTCCCATAGACCATTCCTCTTTGAGGATCTTAGGAAGTTTTGTACAGATCTTGGATTATTCCCTTATGATGATGCTAGTGAGTTCAATTCTTTCACCTTGGTTCTTTCACTTTTTTACAAGGTGACCTAACCATTTGGTTTCTTAGAGCGCACTGGCTGCAATAAAGCTGAGGGATAAGCTTTTATCTTAGGAGGATATGAAGAAGCTTGAAAGTAGCCTAGCCAAAAACCAAATGATGGATGACTTGTTTGCCCGATATGTCGATTCTCCAGCCTACCGAGGTCTAGCTTCTAAGAGCCAACCTTCTTCTAGAGCCATAATAGTTATAGGCTTATTTTGATCTATATTTTTGAACCTCCATATGTACATTCATCTTATTAAGTGAGGTTTTTAATGAATTTTTCATAATTTTCTTGCTTTTCCAAGTTTACGCCAAGTTGGATGTTCAGTAGGTTGCAAACATTAACATGTAGGTTGACATGAATGAATTCCTACAAATCATGACTTACAAACATTAGTTAAAATGAATGCCTAGTAGGTCAATTGACCTCAGCTAGCAAACCATGAATTTGTCATTGTCGAGATGAATGATCAAGTAGGTCAGATATAAGTCACACCTTAACTAGCATGAGTTGAGTACCCAGGTAGGTTGCATAAAAGCTGCGCCTCAGCTAGCACAAGTTGAGCGTGCAGGTAGGTCGAATGGATGCACCTCAATTAGCATGAATTGAGTGCCCAAGTAGGCCACACAAATGTGCCTAAGCTAGCACGAGTCGAGTGCCTAGGTAGGTCACATGAAAGCTACACCTCAGCTAGCACGAGTCAAGTGCCCAAGTAGGTTGCATGAAAGTTGCACCTTAGTTAGCATGAGTCAAGTGCCTAAGTAGGTTACATGAAAGCTATACCTCAGCTAGCACAAGTCGAGTGACTAGGTAGGTCACACAGATGCACCTCAGCTAGCACACCATGAAAATGTATATTTGTCAAGCTAGATAATGTATATTTGTAGGTTGACCATGACAATGTATATTTTTCAGGTTAAATGCCTTTTCTAGATTAGAAGGGCAACAGCTCACTTCTGAATTAGAAGGGTAAGTAGATGTTCGACATTCCAAGCTTATGGAACTTTAGGTCCATTCAAATGTTAATCAATACGCTCTATTTCCCAAGTCTTCCTTAATAATGTATGGGTCCTCCTAGTTTGGACCTAGTGTCCTGCTACTGGCCTTGTGAGCTCCAAGAAGAATAAGGTGTAGTGCAAGATCACTGATTTTGTAATACTGACCTTAGACCTTCCTACATGATACTTTGTTGAAAATTTATTCAAAGACTAGTAAACATGGATATAAGAATTTAGGGAAAAAACTTAGGTACATTTATTAATTTCTAAATAATATTATAGGATTAGAAGGACAAGTTTATCAGGGTTTTGTTTGTAGCCTGGTTATTGGAGCCATTGTCCTAACTCTCCTTGCCATTGCTCCTCTTTTTACTTTGGTTGGAGCTATTCACCTCGTCCATCTGATTGGACTTCTTTGGGCCAAAAGTCTCCTCCTACCTGATTTCCCTAGCAACTCACTTGTAGAATTCACCCAAATCCTTCACTGGAGATTTGTATATGCTCTCGTATAGTTCCCCATCCTTGTGAAGTCCTGTCAAGATCATTGTTAGGATGCTTTCATCCGAAGGAGCTCCTGATGTAGCCTTTCAATGATTCATTTTTCCATTGAAAGACTGTCATGAGGTGGCAGGATGGTGCAAGCTACCTTCTTAATGCCTTATATTGGTTAATGAATCTCCTATGGCATTCTTTCCAATTGTGAATAGTACAAGCTAGGAGTCTCCTAAGCCATGTCTGAGGTATGTCTCCAAGGGTGGCTGGGAAGACACGACATTTGACGGGTGGATTGGTCATCCAAAGATCCATCTGGATATTGAATGCATCTAGGTGGTCATATAGGTCACTATCCCCATTGTATTGTGGCATATTGGGAATCTTAAACCTGCAAGGAAGAGGCTCTAACTCAATCTCCCTGGTGAATGGTGTCCTTTCCTTGTAATAGTCTCGATAGTCCTGAGTTAGAGGGTGTTTTTCTCACTATTGTACCCTCTGAATCAGCTTTTCCACCATCAGCTCTTATGCCTCATATCGACGACTAGTGGATCAATGGCTCCTTTCACCTCCCTAGTCATGGGAGTGGCAATCTGAGATTCTAAGCCTTATGCTATTCTCATGACTCAGAGTGTATTAGTCTAAAATACGTCCCTTATTGGTTCTATTTGAGCCTTCCACTTGATGTGAACCTCCACGTCGTTGTTTTTCTCCATCATCTTTATAAGCTTGGTGGTCCTCTGACCTCAGCGGTAAATTAGAAGAGTGAACTAAACTAGCTCACTGATGTTTTCCTCTGGTTGGCCTCTCTTTTTGAGCTCCTTCCCGAGGCTGCTAGAGTACCCCTTTAGGTACAATGACCTCAACTTATCTTCGTACGCCTTGAGCTAGCACCCAAATCATGTTAGCCAGTTCCCCTACTGCGTTCTCTAGTGTTTCCTGATGTTGACGCCATGGTTGCACTCCATCAATCCCTGGGATAATTACAACAAGCTGGCGATGGGCCAATGGAGCCATGCTAGTGGTAACTCTTGTGATGGGGGCAACAGAAGTGTCTATCACAGGAAGGATCGGGCCTTTAATTGGTAGCATATCCCACTGCTATTCCACATGACCCTTAGGTTGGTCAACAACAACATCTGAACTCCTGGTTGTTCTTTCTCTGGCTATTGCAATTGAGCAAGAAATTTAGAGAATGCAGTTCTGGGGCCCTCCTTTAGTGCCAAAATGTTGAAGTCTGAAATCGGTCAACCTAAGTTTAGCATCCCAAACTGCAAGTAGTGAAAGCAAATTTGCAAGGAAGAGAGAGAAAGAGAGAAAGAACAGGGGATACTAAGAGCTTTTTAACATAGTTTAGCCAGATGCAAGGCCTACGTCTATAGTTGTGTTATTTCTTAGTATTTTTGTTAAGTTTTCAATATTTTGTTTGTATTATCTCATTTGTCTCTTTTACAATGATTTCAACTCTCTTGTTATCATAGCCAGGGAGTTACAATGTATTCCATAATAGAAATTAATCATAAATTAGTTACAATGGTTAATAATAGATTCTTATTGAATAAACAATTGAACAGTCTTCTTTGAATTGATGGTTGGGAGGGTGTTGTAGGTATTATTGAACACGCAGGATAACGTCCGCACGAGATCACGCCCAGGCAGGATGACGCCCGCACAAGCAACCCAAACGAGAGCCACAGGAAATTCAAGTCTCGAACCAGAAAGATATCATGGTCACTATGACAGAGAAGAGGCCATCACCACAATGGCCCGAGTCGAGAAACGACTCGACAAAAGCCAGGGTAGCGTCCGCAGAACCACGACCCGCCTCTTCCAGAAGACAAGCTCAGGTCCAGTCAGCCACCTGACACATGACAA
>JANHAO010007067.1:0-20580 GCA_026873985.1 Saraca asoca
TTAAATTACATCTTTATTTGCTTTATTTCATTATCATCTTTTATTCTTCTTTACTTCTTATTACTTTCTCCATTCTTCAACCAATATAGATAGTTAAAGTGTAAAGGTTCCAGTAGTTGAAAGGAACAAAACTTCCCTATGGGATCGACCCGTATTCGCCGGTTCTCTACTACATCTATGTCATGCGCTTGCAGATATATTTAAAACGTTCTTATCAGACACCAATTTAAGGATCTTAGGAGTATGTTAGGTTCCATTGCACACTAGAATTTACTTATGCAAAGTGTTCTTGAGACTTGGTATGCATAGATGTTTTGGTTTACTTGCTTGTGATGCTTTTAGATGTGTTGTGTATAGGATTTTGTTTGTATAGGTTACAAAATTGATAATCATCGATATCAATCCAAGTGTAGCTTGATATTGTTAGAAGGCTGGCATCTTGGCTAATAGTGGCAAGCAAGAGAGAGCTACTTGCCTATGACATCTGGTATTAGGACTTGGTTGCTAGAGAGTAGACTGGCAGGTGGCCACACAAACTTGACTTCACACCAAACACTAGTTTTACTAAATGCCCAAGGCTTCGCCAAGCACTCAAGAGGAGTAGGCTAGGAGGATGGGTAGGTAAGAAGATATGGTGGGCAAGGTGGATTGGCTAATGAGTAGAGTAGTGGGAAAGAGTTCTCATCATGTAAAGGTTAACAATTGGAATAGATGCGGCTTGTCCAAGCATATGAAGGTTATAAAAGGAATATTCCTTAAACCATGAAGAGATGCTGTCAAGGACTTGGCCAAAAGGGTAACAAGAGATTGGAGCAAATCTTAAGCAATTGTGCAAGAATGTTGCAATTAAGGGAACATTATTGTTGCATTGGATGCAAGTGTGTGCAAAAGTTGGTAAACTTATTGTATGGCAGGGACGTTGGTTATGCACTTGTACACATAAATATTTGGTAACAAATTATAATTTTTAATTTCTCCTTTTGTAGGAATTCTCTCTTGTAGCCCTCTAATTAACTTGCCAATTTCATTGAAGGCAAAAGCCTCTGGGTTTGATCTCCTTCTTCCACTTAAACTTGAAGGTTTTCCCTAATTTGATGAAGAAGAAGGCCTTTGTACTTGATCTCTTACTTTAATGGAAAATTTGAAACCATCCTCTTAAAGTCTACACAGAACTTCTTAAAGACTCTTTAGATGGAAGCACTTGAGATTTTATCTCGTTAGTTACAAAAGTTTTACGTCTTCTGTCTTTTTCCCTTTCTTTCAGGAGTTGAAGACATTTCTGCTTGAAGCACTTAAGAGCTTTCTCTCTTCACTTACAAAAGTTTCATGTTTTGTCTTTTGAAGATTTTAAGATTGATATGTAGGAAAGCAATTGAGAGTTTTCTTTCGTTGCTTATAAAGGTTTATGTCTCCTATTCTCGAATGAGCGAGAAGATATAAAGACTACTTCATGGGAAAGTAATTAAGAATTTTCTCTTTTTGCTTATAGAGGTTTTTGTCTCATATCTTTTCTTTTGTCTTTCATTTGTGAAGCCTCCAATCTATTTATTGACTCTAGGGGAGGCTTTACGGGTTGGATAGTAATTCAAAACCTTTAAATAGGTTAATCTTTATTACATGGAATTTGAGCCATGTTTCTAAAAGGCATATGTAAGGATTTGGGCCATTTACTTTATGTAAACCCAAATGAATAGTAATTCCCTTTAGTTAATTTTAATTAATTTATCATTTATTTTATTTTTATGTCTACAAGTGTTCTTTCAAGACTTACCTATTTAGCATGTTTTGAGTGTCATAAATAAATATGTTTTGATTTTTATTTTTTATATGATTTGATTCGATATGATTTCTTTTTAAGTAGATAATTTTTGTTTTGAATAAATTATAATTATTCAAAGTTTATCTATTTTTAAGCTTTTTTTTATGAGGTAGATAATGATTATTTTATTAAGTGACATTTAACACTTAATAATTATCTATTTCAAATCTTTTAAATTTGATTCAGTTTGACAATAAACGTATTGAATTTGATTTAGTTTGAAGATAAACATAAAAGGTTAGCAACCACCCTATCAATTTACCAATATTTATATGTGATTTAGTCTTTTAAAATCATTTGCTAACATGATCTATACGTAGGGTGAGTCATGCTTTCCTTAGTAATGTTTTTTTTAATTGTTTACTCTAATTTCTATTTTTTTTCAATGGAAAAACAACTTTTTTAATTTTTAGTTTGTTTCCACATTCTTTAGGTAAGTTAGCTCTTAGAAGGTTAAGATTTCTGATTTTCTATCTTGATCAAGTAAAAGGAATAAATATGATTGTCATTATATTTTTAACCTTTCCTAAGAGTTTAAGCTTTTAAAAAACTTTTAACTAAGAATATCTTTTAATGCCAAAACTTTCTTTTAGGAATCTTGTCCTTAAATATTTTATTTTGAAAACAACTTTTAGGAATTTTATCTTGAAATATTTTATGTTCAGAACTTCTTCCTAAAATTTTAGTTTTGAATATTTTATTTTGAAAAGAATTTCTAGGAATTTAACTGGGAATATTTCTTTTTGTTTCAAAACTTCTTCCAAGAATTTTATCCTCAAATAGTCTATTTTAAAATTAACTTCTAGCAATTTAGTCTAGATTTCTTTTTCAAAACTTCTTCCATTAATTTTATCCTAGAATAGTTCATTTTGAAACAACTTCTAAGAGTTTATCTTGAAATATATTTTTTTTGTTTCGACACTTCTTTCAAGGATTTTGTTTTGTAATAGTTTATTTTGAAAATAATAAGTTCCAATTGTTTAGCCTATATTTTTGTTTGTGTCTCGAACTTCTTTCAAGGATTTTATATTACAATAGTTTACTTTGAAAACAACTTCCAAAAGTATAGCTTGGAATATATATTTTTTTTTCAATATTTCTTCTAAAGATGTTGTCTTGAAATAGTTTATTTTGAAAACAACCTCTTAGTGGGTGGATATTTATGTTTTTCAACTTTTTTTGTCTAGTCCCATACTAATACTCGACCTCTAACAAAGATGTTGAGACTTATATTTACACTTCAATAATGGGTTCTAAAAGTTTATGACCGATATAGTGTACGACAGACTTGGATGTACCTTTGATCTCAAAGTACCCTTTACATGTACTGGAAAAGAAAGAATCAAAGCTGAATAGGCTACCTATTATTTGCAAGCATCTACATCATATTGATGTTTTGACTTGTCTAAATCTAGTAGTGGCATCAAATATCAATTAGACGATATTAAAACAGGGAACTTCTTTAAACCCTTGAGGGGATATTCAATATCTTGAAGACTCTTTTGATTGGTCTTTGCAAATTAATGCCACTTTGAATGCAAAGGTCCTTTTAAATACTTGGCACGTGCAATTGGAATTGCTCGTTACTATTACTAACATCCAAATGGCTTATACATAGCTTTATATGAGTTTTGGTGTTCGGAAAATAACATTTTCTTGACTAGTCATGAAGAGTTGGGAATTTCTCTATGGGAGATGCATGGGGTGACTGAACTTTTAATCATTGGAAATTATTATAAGGAGGTAGTATCAAGTTTTTTTTGAGTTAGTAAATGAATTTTTGAAGTCTTATTCTTATATTTTTAGAGCATTTGCTTTTATTTGCCAAGATAGATCTTAAGATTGATTTCGACACTCTAATTGGTTAGACTTTTGGTATAAAGGAAGGTGTACTTCAAATCCTCAAAAGTCTTCTATGTTCAAATACTTAATTTTAGCTTTCATGCTTGCAAATTATGCTAAGTATCAAAAGAAGATTAGCTTTCAAGCTTGCAAATTATGCTAAGTATCAAAAGAAGACTAAAAACTTTTGTCCAATGAAGCTGACTCTCACAACTATTCCATCTTTAGCTGAGAGCAATGATCCATTGGTCCACTTGGGTGATGACTTATTTTTGGTTGCATATTTAGTGCTATGATTATGTCATTACATTTTCTATTCTAAAAATATTCAACTTCATATGGGAACATTCAAAGCTACCTCTCAAGTGGCTTTCAATGTGACTTACAACCTAGTTCCTCATATTCTAGCCAGTTTACAGGGGTTTGCCCTATATGTCTCTTTCTTGCGATACTAAATGGGGAACCTAGTTTGACTACATATCCTAGGTATTTTTTATATACTTGGGCTGCACTGTTCTTCATATATGGAGTTTATGACTTTGTGGATGAAGAATATGAACATCTAGTTGTCAAGAAGTCCTGTGAGATTTTAAATGCTTTTGTAACTCATGAAATCAAAGCCCAAGACATGAGAAACATTATTTGAGGAACTTTGGATTCTCAGGACTTTTGCTACCAACCAATTCCGAGTCTTATAAGACTTGATCCATAAACAAATGATGGATGTAGATCAATAGAAACTCAAGAATTTAAGCTTAAGGGAAGGATATCTATCTTTTCAACATGGAACTTTTATGTTCTAAAAGCATATAATTTGCATCGTTCTGCTAGACAACATGGTTTTCACTAAAGGTTTCCTAGAAGTTTAACCATCCATAAACCTAATGCTTTTGTACTGAGTCTTTATGCAACATGGTTTTACTTTCCAAGATTAAGATCAGTGCTAGGTTTCACATTCCAAGACTATGTGAGGATATTTGAAGGTAAGTAGAGACAACTATTTGAATTAGTGGAAGAAAACTTATATTCAAGTATTGTGTGGCATAGATGTTAAAGTTTTGATATAGAGTGGGTCTCTTAAATTCTAGCTAATTGAGACTTCTTTTCTAGCTAGGTAAAAAAGGAAACAAGTGTTAGGACAAAAACCCTATCATTAAAGAAGTCTTGGGGCTGATTATACTCTTAAGAGGGTTGAATTGGCTTCTTTTTCTCCCAAAAGACTTGTCCAGCTCCTTCTAGTAAACCTCTTTTGAGTCTTTCTACCTCACAATCAATGAATTCTCCAAGTTGCTTAGAGATAAAAAAAGGGCTAATCCATCCTTTTTTTTAGAATTTGCACTTATTATAGATGAATAGGTGATTAGTGCCTTGTCGAGCATTGGAAAAAATGGTGATGATGCCTAACTCATGACTACTAACTTTGCTCAAAGACTAAGTTAGCTGATATTATGAATGATAAAGATGAAGTGACTTCATGTCGTAACTCTACTTAGAAATTACCCAAGTAGAGTACCCAGTCTCTAGAAGCTCCTATTGTTGCACTAACTTTTGTCCATTCTATAGAGAAAGCTAGAGGGATAGCACCAAAGTTTTCTAGCATGTCTGGACATCAACCCTAACCTTTCTTTTCATCCAAGTTAGGTTGGAAGATCCTTTTTGCTGGGATGTCAAGCTACTTGAAGAAAGAGTTTGAGTTTGCTTCTCATTAAGGATATTTGAATTTATGGACCTGATGGGAGTCAAAAGTCCACTAAAATTGTTGTAGTTTTAAAGACCATCTTCCATGTCAATGTGGCTTCTTTGGTGCAAGAAATCATGTTCTTCCTAATTTTAGTGATGATTATCTTTCTAAGCGTCAAGAGGGAGCTATTACCATGATTTCAGAAGAGAAGGCTAAGCAATTGTCTATTCTTGACTCCATTAAGTCAATAGCACAAATTAGAGTATTTAAACTTGACAAACAATTAGAAGCTACTAAAAGCAACTTGATGATCCTGAATATCAAAATCCAAGTGATGAAAAAGGTGCTTCAGCAGCTAGAATATAGTAGGGCTGAAATTGTTGATCAGGCTGACTTTATCCAAGATGAATGATTAAACTCCTAAGAGATGTTTAGCAAATTGGAAAGCAAATATTATCAGCTACAAAATCTCCAAGCCAAGGATTTTTCAATAGTTGAGGCAGTGGGTCAGACTAGACACCAAGTTAATGAAAAATTTTCAAAGATGTTTAGTATCAATTGGATCATCTCTTGAAATTGTTATCGTCCTTCATTTTTATCAATTTTGATGTAATTTTCTTTAGTCTAGCATTTTTTCACCTTCATACTTATGAGCATTAATAAATATTTTTTTTTCATTTAGTATTTCCCTTCTTTTTTTTTTCTTTTAAGTTAAAGGAAAGTGAATATAATGCCAGAAGGTATATGAGTGACTTTAAATTTGGGTTTCAAGTTTCTAAAGTATCCTAGATAAGTATTGAGTCCAACATAATTTATTACAAACTAGAAAGAAAAAGTCATTTACAGTTTATTCTAATCTGGGTTACACAATGGAAAATAAAATAAAATTATTTATTTTATTTTTTCAAATTGTTTGTAGTTTAAACTTATGTGAGCTAGGAGTATTATAAATATTTTTTTGAGCCATTCACAATTTATACTAATGTGGGTTAGGAGTATCTTGTAGTTTACCCTTACGTGATTAGAAGTTAGCAAATTTAATGATAATATTTCTTTTAGAATTTTCCATTAATGAGATCCATTTGCATGTTGTCTTTACTAACAACATTGTAAGTGCCACTAGAATAGGCCTTATTAACCATAAAGATACCACCCCATTTTGGTACAACTTTCCTCTCATTTGATGGTTGATGATTATTAGTTACTAGACACAAAGGACAAGGTCATCGATGTGGAATGTCCTAACTATCATGACCCAAAACCCTTGTCATGACCGGCATGAATATGTTTTGTTGATAATCACTAGCCTTTTATCACTTAATCTCATTTATAGTCATCTCAGTTTTTCCTAATTATATTCACTTGAATCTCATTGGTTAACCTAAAGATAATAAACTATAGAAAGAAAGACAAGCACATGAAAAATAATCATATTTCATAATTTACACTGGCATTACCCAGTAGGCACATGCCAGATTGATACATGGTTATGTGATTTACATATAGTTTTCAAAATAACTTTTCACCTTCCCTAAGACCTGGATGTCATCCTAAAAACTACTCTATATCCTTCCTAAACAAGGCAGTCAAAAAAAGTTAGATCAACTTATGTCTTATCATTACTTCAAAAGTATAGATAAATATAACTAAGCCTTCTAACCCTTTTATTTACCAATTTTTCAAAAAAGCTCAGCAAAATATAAGATTTGATGGTAGAACTCTATGGGTCAAATCATCTTAGGGCTATCATGAGAAGGATGTTAGGCGGCTCCATGGGAATGATCTCAACCTTGTGGAGTACTTCACACCCTGCTAAATTTAGGATAATAATTTAATGTATTTTTATTTGGAATATTCCTAGAAGACTAAACATTATGGTGGTGAAGATGTTAGCGATAACTTCCAATGGATCATTATCCATTTTTACTTCTTTGTGGGAGGGTTAGTGGCAATGTCTTGAGAACCTGAAAAAATAATCTATAAAATAATGAGTTTGGGACTCAGTGAGATAATACATACCAAACCTATGAATTTATCCAACAAAGACCACACACATATATAGATTAACATCAAATCCAAGAAACTATTCTCATACTCAATCTCATACACATATCAATAAATCATGGAACTTACCTCCGTGTAGTTCCATATCACATTATACATGATACATTATAATGAATTAAAGTTCTTAAGGCCATATACTGCCATTCTTTTCATTACATTATTTAATATCATCATATCACATTTGAATACATTCCACAAAATGATAATAGGTAAAAGCAAAATATATAAAAATAATAAATCTCTTTATTACTTTGATTCAGCCTTATCCTACACAATCCTAACCTTATCCCTCTAAGCCAGCCTTATCCCACTCATCATATCAGAAGGCGCATATTCGGGATCTAATTCATTATTCCCATCACAACCATATTTAAATATCAAGGTATACTTAGTAAACCAATATAATTTTTATGTCAAATTGAAGAGGAAGAAAAGAGGATTAAGCTCTAAAAATAAAAGAAATTAATAAGAAGAGATGAAATACTTGCTTGAGAAGAAAGAATGAGTATAGTGAGAGAAGCTTTAGATTAGGAAAAGAAGAAATGGGTTGCATGGGTTGCAACTTGGAGAAGCTAAAGAAAAAGAAGAGGAAGCCAAGTAGTGAGGGGCAAAAAAGGAGAAGAAAAAGTCAATCCTAAACTTTGATTGCAAATGAAGTAATTCCTCATTTAACACTTTTCCTATTTCCTCCAATTTGAGCCTAGAATTAATATATTCATCGATTGCCGATGGGCACAAAAATTTGCCACAAATTAGTTAAATTAATTACCTTTGTAATGACTATAATTTTACTCTCATTGGGTACCTATAGCCCTTGTTTCAATCTTTTCAAAGTTTTCTTGAATTTAAATCCCAAAAACACAAATTTAGTTTCCTAAGTATCCATAAGGGAAGTTTCGATTATCTGAAAATTCCTAAAATTTATATAATCTATTTTTAGTCTATTTGGCCTTCTCATAGTCCAAAATTATAGTTTTAAAATTTTCAAAAATTTTAAATTCGCCCTTTTTAGATTTTTGAAAAGTCATTTCATTATTGAAATTAACTTTAGAAAAATTTGGGGTATTACACTAACACGAACTCTTTTGTTAAAAGCTCTAGATAAATGAGCTTTATAACATTCCAGCCTTTTTTTATCCAAGGCTTTTAATTTTTCTAACCTAAGCAACCATTTCCCTCACTTGTAAGACCTTCTTTGGGATTTATGGCTTCCATGCCATACACCAATGCATACAAAGTTGTTTGTGGTAGGAATATGGTATGTAATATGATATGCCCATGAAGCTTTTCCAATTTTTTCATGCTAATCTTTTTTTTTTATTGAGATACGATCTTTTTTAAAAGGTTTCGCAATGTCTTGTTAAAGGCTTTCGTAAGACCATTGACAATGACATTATATATTGAATACTTATGTTAGATAAATCCAAACTTTAAGCAAAGTTCATCCATAGAATTATTAGAAAAAGATCTTCTATTATCTATAATGATGTACTTCAGAACTCTATACTAGTAAATGAAGTGAGTTTCAATAAACTTTATAATAATTTATTTCTTTAAACGATAGAGCTTCTACCCACCTAAAACAATAATCCATGGCTACCAAGAAGTATGAGTGACTAGTGAAAGATTTTGGAGTGACTAGGCGAACTATGTCAAGACCCTAATTATTGAAAGGTCAAGATGCAACAATGGGATGCAGTGGTTCTAAAAGTTTATGGATGAAGTTATTGTGGAACTGGTATGCCTAGCACCCTTTTGCAATAAGCCAGTAATACCCCATCCTTTTTAATTAAAAATGCAATTTTGGTCCGAATTGGTGTGCTCTTCATATGCTAGAATAAGCTTCTTCTAATACTTGGTTTACTTCTTCTTCTTTCAAGTAGTAAAGAAAGACTCCTTCAAATGATCAATGATACAAGATACCTTAGAATAAGGTGAATCTTGAAGCCTATCGTCTTATTTCAAATTTATGGCATGGAACTTCTGGCAAATGACCATGTTCCAAGTATTTAAAGATAGGTTTCGTCTAATCTCCCTCATAATATTAGTCACTATAATGAAATTCACTTCCAAACCTTTCATTGGTAAATGAGGAATGATTTGTCTCTTTGATATGGAGATTAAGTTTAACTTATCATCAGAATAATCTAATACTACATCAAGATTTATCAATGCATCATTAAAGTAGAAATGTGCACATTTCTAAGTTACACCATCAAAATATAGCTTCTAGGAAGGTAAAACATTCACTAAGAAGACCTTTTCATCTAGTAAAGATTCCAAGAGTTCCTACTCATCTGAAATTAGATGTGTTGCTAAAAAGTCCACTAAGGCTTGTCCTTTCATAGCTTTTTGTCACATATAGACTATCAAATA
The DNA here is from genome assembly GCA_026873985.1 of Saraca asoca. Taxonomy (NCBI): domain Eukaryota; kingdom Viridiplantae; phylum Streptophyta; class Magnoliopsida; order Fabales; family Fabaceae; genus Saraca; species Saraca asoca. The sequence goes on from JANHAO010007067.1 coordinate 9,783, forward strand.
TGGAGAAGAGTAACGACCAATTAACTAACCTTCCACATAAAATTGGTCTTGACATGAAGAACTTGATTTGATTTACCTTTGAAATAAGATGAATCACATGGGCCAACATGTAATGTCTTAGCTTTTTTGTAGCAAAGATCATGGCAAGACACATCTTTTTAATTAGGGAATAATTTAATTTTGCCCCAGTTAATCTTTGACTTAGGTAATGCAATGCATTTTCCTTCCCTTGATCACTGACTTGAGCCAATAATGCCTCAAGAGATTGCTCTTGAGCTGCACTGTAGAATATGAGTGGTTTGTTCAGAATTGGTGCTACCAAGACTAATGGATGTAGAAGGTATTGTTTAATGCTATCAAAAAGCATTTTGGCAAGCTTGATCACATTCGAAAGAAGCATATTTTTTTTATTAACTTGTTAAATGGATGGAACCTTATGGCAAGGTTGCAAATGAACCTATGGATGTATGCTAGCTATCTTTGTAGACTCTTCAATTTTTGAATGTTATTAAGCTCAAGAATTATTAAAATTGCACCAATCTTTGTTGATCAATTTTGATTCCATGATGACAAACAATGAGGCGGAGAAATTTACTAGATGTAACTCTGAAAGCACATTTCAAAGGATTCATTTTGAGCTGGGATTTTCATAGCCTTTTAAATACTTCACGCAAGTCTTGGAGGTGATCTTTCCGATGTTTGGATTTTACTACAAGATCATCCATATAACATTTGACTTTTTTATGTAGTGTATTGTTGAAAATCTTTTGTATGGCTTTTTGATATGTTGTTCCAACATTTTTCACTCCAAAAAGCATAACTTTATAATAGTAAATACCTTTTGAAGTGCGAAATGTTGTGAACTCTTTGTCTTTTGGGTTCATCCAAATTTGATTATATGATGATCTATCCATGAATGATAAGGATGCATGCCTTGTAGTGGCATCAACCATAAGTTCAACGAAGGGCAAGGGTAATTACTCATTTGGACAAGCTTTGTTTAAGTCCTAGAAGTCTACACAAACTATAATTTGTCTGTTCTTTTTCCTTATAGGAATGATATTTGCAATCCAAGTCAAATATTTGACTTCCTAAATGAATCCTGATTCAATGAGTTTGTTAAATTCATTTTCAATTTGTGAAATTAACTCAAGATAGAATTGTTGTTGTGGCTCCTTAACTAGATGCACTCCACCTTTAAGAGAGAAGTGATGGATTGCCACCTTTAGATCAAGTCCAGGCATTTTTTTTTTTATGAAACCATGCAAATACATCTTTATACTCTTTGAGTAGCTTGAAGCATTTGACCTTTTCATTTAGACTTAGAAGAGCATTAATGAAGATTGGCTTTCTATAACTTTTCATCCCCAGGTTTAACTCTTTCAAGTCATCCACTATAGCTTACATTTTTCCTTAAATGTGGAAGGTGCAGGCATTGTTAAGTCTTCCAAAGATAGCTCATTGAAATCTGATTCTACCCTAAGCTTCTTCAACCATGACATGGTTTACAGAAGCAAATTCTTCTTCCAGATGATTTGCAAAAGCAAATTCTTCTTTCATATGGCTTAGAGTCTTTTTGTTTTTGTTTTTTCCTTTCTTTCTTTAGAGTTGATTTGAATGGCAAGTGTTAATTTTTAAGTTATGTTTTAAACTTCCTTTTAGTTTCTTTTTACAATTTTTTCTTATAGCGAACATGGTTGGTTTTGCCTTTTGGATCTTTGCTTTGTTTTTCTAGGCTAGACCTCCACATTAACATTGACATTCTTGAGCTTTTAAAAAATGAAAGCATTCTTTGGAGATTTTGATCATGCAAGAATCATAACTTTTTTATTTAAGCATTCAAACATGGAAATTTTATTTTCTCACTAACTAGGTGTCCATAAATAGTTTGGAAAGGCTAGACAATCACCTCACCTTACTCATTCTTCCTATCTTCAACTTCATAGATTTGAATCATTATAGGGTTGGAAGACACCTTTACTTTGATTCATGTAGGAATTGGCTTTTGGAACTTGTAGCCTAATCCATGCTAGTGGCATTGAGGTAGCTCTCCACTTTCCTACAATTTTTTTTTGTCATTTTCCACTACAACATAAGATCATTTATTAGCAAGAATAGGATGTAAGTTACTGAAATCTCATGGTTCACCTTGTTCATATCCAACTTTTTCGAATAGCTTTTGTACTTTTCAGTTAAACCATCCTCATGGATGTCGCGATCAATATTTTCCTAGACTAGTTGATTTGGCATTGCCAAATTTTGAAGAGAAGTTATAGATAAGGTTAAGTTTTCTTTTAAGGTGGTAACATCTTTCATGGACAATTGCTCCTTTGAAGCCTTTACTTCCACTTTTACCTTTTTTGAATCAGTCGAGGATGATGTTTCTGCTTTGCATGTTTTTGGCATTGAGATAGAAAATACTTCTAGGATGCCTTAACTCCTCGAGATAGAACTTGGCTTTAACACAATGTGACAATTCTGTAGCAAAAGATTTTACTTTCTCCTCTACCTTTTCTATATTTTCATCACAAGCATTGATGCCATGTGGAGTATCATACTCCTATTTCATGCATCCAAGGATGCCTAAGGAGTAGTTCATAAGAAGTCCTAGCATTAATGACATGGAAGAGTGCTGATAACGTTAAACTTTTTGAGATGAAACATCCTAAGAGCGCATTGGCCCTTTTGGTTAAAGCCTTAGATTGTAAGTTGACTCTTGGACAACTCATCAGGGGTGATTCCAAGCCTTTTTGTCATTTGTATAGGCATGATACTTATGGTAGACCCACCATTAATTACGATAAGTGAGATTTTGTGATCTTGGACCTTTCCATACAATTAACATGTTCTATTTTGTTCAAAATTTTCCCATTAAATTTGTCTAGATCTATCAATGCCTAAATAAGAGATAGACGAATATTTATAGATAAATCAAGAGCTTCATTTAAGCTCATGTTTGAGAGAATATCTTTTAACTTCTCAAAGACTTACTTTTCATTAATAAGAGATGTGGATTTTGAATCACATTGTTTTGATCTTTGACTTGTTCTTGAAATGTTTATTTTATAGGATGTTACATATCTTTTTGGAAGGTAACCTTCCAAAAAATGCTCTTCCAGGACAATAAGATTCTGAGGTGGTTGGATTATTTCCTCAGTTTCCAACAATGGTTGCTGAGACTCTTTCTTTCTCTGATATCTTTTCCACTTGGGACACCATGTTTTGCCTCTTGAATTTGACTTGTATAGGTTTGATTTCTTTGATTTGATTGAAGGGAAATGTCTTTGACAATCAATGGCTTTGTGAGTTAATAACCATCCATCCTTTTCTATCTTTCACAACAAAAAAAGGGTATTCCCCTTCTTTCATGCTGAAAGATAATGTTGTATGGATTTTATCATGCTTAGTGCTGGAAGATAATGCCCCTAAGATATTATTAGGCTCAAAAGGAACAATTCATGTCAACTTTGGTAATCTTTTCTTCTTACTAACAAAAGTTGACCAATTGCCCTTTATCTCATCTTTTGAGTCCGATGATGATTCCAAATTTCCAAGTCATTCATCATTATCTCATAGAGAGATGGACCATATAGGTTTGCCTTGTTAGGCATTCCCAGATGTGCATAGATCATGGTTGTTTCACCATCCACTAGGAATTCCATAAGAACTGCACCTTTTAGAAGAAGAGTAGTGGGATAATTTGACTGATAAAATAATGCCCTTACTTTAGTAATTAAAACCCGTTTGGAGGTTAAAACACTATTTCCTTCTTGGAAGATGTATTAACATTTGTTAGAATCAGAATAAAGTTCAATAATCTAGATCATAACAACATTGGCAAAAGCTGCACCCTCTCCGTAATCAAGCTTTATCTTTTCATCCCTTTCTAGTTTTAAGATTATTTCTTTAAGAATGAATCATTTTTTGACCAAATGACTAACTATCCAATGGCAATTGCAGTACTTAGGATGGCCATTTTACCTATTTCCTTGGATGCTTATGAAAGTCTTAAAAAATATCAAGATCTTACCATTTTTACGTTTGTAAAATATGTATACTTTTTTTTAAAGTGAGATTGGATTCTTATTTCACAAGATTTTCTAAAAAATTTTTATTGGATAATCAAGATAATATTGAAGTAACTAATTAGATGAAACATTGAATTTCAAGAAAAGATTAACCAATTAGATCAGATTAATAATTAAGCAGAATTGCAAAATTTAAAAGTGTAGTGATATAGTATATAAAAAATCAGAAACACTAAACTAGAAATTTTTTTTGCAGCAAAAATAAAATGTGCAAAAATATAAAGATCAATAAAGACATAGATTTTTAAAGTGGTTCAACTTAAATTAAAACCACATTTTAAGTTTACATCCATTGAATTAATCCTCAATCGGATGACCGCTTTTATTAACTATCACAGGAATTAACTGGGCTCCTGCACACTAGTTTACACAAGATTTAGACTGGGCTCTTACTTACCTATAGATACAACAATTATTCTATCTCTTATAGACTATGATCAACCTCATAACCTAGAGATATTTTAAGAATTCCATACACCTTCAACTAGCTATAATCAACCTCACAACTAGAGAAGATGCAAAGGGAAGATTAACATCTTCCTTTGTATCTTCGATTCCTATCAACCTAGAAATCACAAAAGATAAATAACCAGATTCTTATCAACCTAGAAATCTAAAAGGTAATCAAGAAGTATGGTAAGATATACAATACCAAGAATTAAGATGAATATCTCAATTATCTAGCTCTAAATTCTCTTCACTTTTGATTCAAGATCTTTTGAATTGTGAGATCCAGTGAAGTAGATGATAAATGTGATTTAGCTCTGATAGCTTTGTGTTTTTGCACTTGAAGAAATATAACAGATGTGTAACTGAATGAGTTTGAAATAAGGTTAGGGGTATTTCTAGTGGCTGTAATTGACTTTTAAAAAATAACTAACTTTTAATCTTTGAATCGATTCGTAGTGGTTACTAACTAATGAATTAATTTATGAATCACTTCATCTATGAAGATCATAAAGTTCATGATCGAATCGATGCATGAATTGAATTATAGTATTATGGAAGCAGGTGTTGAATCGATTAGGGAATCGATTCAGCAAAATTCCTAACATTAGGTAAGAAATATTTTTTAAAACTTTTGCTTATGAATTAATTTTTGTATTGATTTGAGTAGATTTTCACAAATTCTTCAATGAATCAATTCACACAATGAAAAATAGTTTTTATAAAACTTGTACTTGTGAAACATCATTTCAAAACATTATTTGAAAAACATTTTATTTAAACTTACTTCAAGTGGCTTATTTCTACCTTAATTTCAATGTTTTAAAAAACATACTTGAATCAAATTAGATTATAATTCACTTACAAAAGATCCTAGAAAAAAATCAATAAACACTAAATCTAATGTTGGATCTCTTGATATCTTGAATGTCACTTAATTAACTTGTATTTGCAAAATGAACAAATACTTAAAGCACATAGTTAGATTGTGACATCAATTAAAATTATTTTTCAACATCAAAATTGAAGAATTTATGCTAGCAAGGCTAACAGATTAGAGGATGAAAGCTTAATCAGATTTTGTTCCAGCAATTAATCAAGGATGCTAGGAACTTATGAGTCAGAGAATAGATATTCTTTTTCTTCTTGTTACTTCAAGGTAAGTTTAATCTTATCTTGATTTTGATTTTTGAATGTTTTGATTCAATATTTAACTTATTTTTGGAAGGTTTTGTGGAAATTTTAGCCAGAGTCATTATCACGACCATGGTTTCGTTTGCTTTTAGGGATTTTCTATCTTTCTTCATGTCTTTTTTTGAATCTTTCTTTCCATGACGGTTGGAAGGTAGATAAGCCTTGTGATTTGTAATTCTAAGTCATGAGCCTTGGTCGCCAATTCCTCGAAGGAATGTGGCATGTTTCCTTTGAGGTTGTAAAGCAATCTCCAATGTATGCCTTGAACACACATGTCGATGGAGGATGCTTTGTTAATTGGATCTTTTAGCCTAAGATGACATTTCTCCATCTTTCAATATAATTGATGATGAGATCATCTTTCCTTTGTTTTGTTGTATTCAATTCTATAGGACCAACCATGTAGCAGGTGCTATATAAGCATATAAGGAATTCCCATTCTAGCTGGTCCTAACTATCTACTGAACCTGCTAGATTATTAGTGTACCAGTCAAAGGTAGAACCTTTAAGGGATTGGACAAATTGCTTTACCATCAAATCCTCAAAGTTTCTAGCATTGTTGTACATTTCAATAAATAAGCAACATGTTGCCTTGGATTTCCTTTCCCATTAAATTGTTGAAAATTTGGAGGTTGGTATCCTAGTGGCATACACATCTTATTAATCTTCTGGAAATATGGTTTTGCATAAACCAAAGAAAATTGTAGAGAGCCTCCATATTGGGCTCCTATTATGTCCACAATCATATGTTGAAATTTTTGGGTGGATAGTGAACCCACAAAGATTTTGTCAGAATCTTAGAAGGCATCTTGAATAAACTTCCTATCCTATTCATTTTTATTTTGTTTTTGTTCTGAGGACCTGGGTTTATCCTTCTTAGGAAGAGTTTTACGTTCCTTGGAGCTGGAAAAGTTTCCATGAGTTCTATATCCCTTGGAGTTGGAAAAGTCTTCCCCAGAGGTAGCTTGTTGCTTCAATTGAGTCACAAGAGCCTCAATTTGCTTGTCTTTTTCTTTGACAAGCTTTCTTAATTTTTCAATGGCTTTAGTCATTTCTTTTTCCATTGTTGGAAAATGTTGCTAAAGAAGGCACTAGTGTAGTTTTTCTAGCCTTAATCTTTGATCTAGTAGCAAACGAAGTTCTGTGTTTAGTATTAGTTAGATTTTCTATGAGCACACCCCTGTTTTCCATGGTTGAAATTTTATGCTTTGAATTTGACATTCAGACTTTGATTTAAGGTTTAACTTTTCTTTTTTGACAAGAAAGATAAGAGGAAGAGAGTGTCCCACTAGACATGCCAGAAATTTGTATACACAAATTTGGTGTATTAAATTATATACGTGTTTGGTAACAAATTACAATTTTTAATTCTTTAATTTGTAGGAATTCTCTCTCTTATATTCCTTTGCTTAACTTACTGATTTCATTAAAGTCGAGGGCTTTTGGGTTTGATCTTCTCCTTCCATTTGAACTTGAGTTTTCTTCTTGATTTGATGAAGAAGAGGGTCTTTATACTTGATCTTTTTAATGAAAAGTTTGGAATCATCCTCTTGAATGTTGCATCAGACTTCTTGAAGACTTGAAGACTCTTTAGTTGGAAGCACTTGAGATTTTATCTTGTTTAGTATAGAAGTATTACGTCTTCTGTCTTTTCCCCTTCTTTAGCAGTTGAAGACACTTCTGCTTCAAGCACTTGATAGTTTTCTCCCTTCGCTTAGAAAAGTTTTACATCTTGTCACTTGAAGGTTTGAGACTACTATGTGGGACAGCGCTTAAGAGTTTTCTCTCATTGCTTACAAATATTTAAGCATCCTATTCTTGATGGGGCTGGAAAATATAAAGACCACTCTATGGCAAAACAATTGAAGGTTTTCTCTCTTTGCATGCAGAGGTTTTCGTCTCCTATCTTTCCTTGTGTCTTTCATTTGTGAAGCTCCTAGTCTATTTATAAACTCTACCCGAATCCTATAAATGGATTGATCCATATTACATAGAATTTGAGCCATGTTTCTAGAAGGCAATTGTAAGGATTTGGACTATTTACTTTATGTAAACTCAAATGAATACTTATTCCTTTTGGTTAATTTTAATTAATTTATTATTTATTTATTTTTATTTTTATTATGTCTACAATGCTCATTCATAGTGATGATATGCATTATTCATCTTCACTTCGTAGACTTTAATAAGTTTTAATTATGTAGAAACTCAAGTAGGGTGTCTCAAAAATGAAAGATATGTACTTCATCTATTTTTTTTTTTTTGTGTCTTGTTCCTAAACACTGAATAAGGAATATTTATTCACGTTAGGAATATAAATTTTTCAAAAATTTATATTCTTTTATTTAATTTACTCTCATTCATTATAAAATTTTGAAAATGAATTAAATAAAAATATATGAATTTTTTAAAAAACACATTTTTTTAAAAAAAGTTATATTTTCAGTGACATTAAATGACCATTAACATGTTAATAAATTATTTTTTTAATCAAAAATGTTTTCTTTTATATATTATTTTAAAAATAAGAATGAATGAATTAATTTTTTTTTTATCAATTTGGCTCTTAGGATGAGAGATAGTATTAATGGAATAGAGATATTTTTAAGTATTCCAATAAATGATAATCTAGTATAATAAAATTGTTTTCTCTAATTGAAGCTATCTAATGATCTTTTAATTCTTGTGTACTTATCTTAAATCACATACAAAAGAGAAATACATAGAGTAATAAAAAATTATGGACTTGTTAGAGCCAGTCATATGGTTCACATGTCTCACATATAGTAAAAGTTAATCGATAACACAAGACCCATTTTGAATGGTTTGATCGGATAAATTTGTTTGGATAGAATTTTAGAAGTACGTTAGGAAAAATGAAGAAATTACTTACTTTTTTCTAGTTTACTCTTAACAACTTTTTCAATAATACCACTTTCACACCATTCTCGTCATCTTTCATATTTAAACTATTTTATAATAGTTTAATTTTTTTTAATAAATTCACATTTTAAATGTATTTCTTGTAGCACATTCAAACAAAACATGTTATATAATTAAATTTTAGTTTATGTTTTCAAATAAAAAGAGCATTTTAATATAATAATGAGATAATTAATTTTAAAAAATTAAGGTAAATTTATTTTATATTTGAAAACATCATTATTAAGAGTATAATTAATTTTTGAATACCTTTCATGAGACAAATCATAATGGGAACAAACTTAACTTTATGTAGATTATGGTCCAATCATGATTTTGAAGCATAATTAATTTTGAAATATTTTTAAAAGTTTAACCAACCAAACATGCTAAAAATAATTGATTCTAGATCATTCAAAACAATGCCAAGTGTCCCCTAAAAGTGATTCTTCTAAAATTTATTCACACAAACTTATTTCTTCTAAAAGGTAGCTAAGTTATCATTTTCCAAACAAGCCATAAACTGTTCTTGAAATTTTGACTTTGGCACTTCATAAACCCCCTTGATTTAATTATTTTAATTTTGAATCGCATGCCTTTATTCCAATCAAAACTTAAAATCCATTTGAAAATAATGTTTAAGCAAATTATTGATAAACGAGCAAAATGCATATTATTATGTTGATTATTACCTCTTGATTCGTTATTAATTTGTGACTTTTCTGCTTTTTTTATTTTAGTTTAGCTTATTTGTTCTTTGGTACTGCTGTAGTTTATATTTCTCTTTGTAGGTTAGCAAAAAGGCTTGGAAAGGAGGATGAAAGCAGAAGTTCAAAACACATTAGAATTAATGAGAAGTTAGGAAAAAAGCTATGCAAAGAACTCATCTTAACTGTGATTAAAGTTAGAGAAATTGAAGAAGCCAACACCGAACACAACCTGGCCGTGTCCCAAGATACGGCCTTGTTCGTTGCATTCCTCAGCAACTCCCATCCCGAAACATGACCAGCCCGTATCACCAAACACAACCGTGTTTTGACCTCTGTCATCCTATTATAAAAGCTGATATTATATAACCTAATGAAGTCATTAGAGAGTTTTAAGATAGTTTACATAGGTTTTACATTCTTGGGCATTTTTCTGAGTAGAGTTTGAGATTTTCTTTTGAATTAAAGTTCTTGCAAAGATTCTACTTCCTTTTCATCTTGGTTTTCTCTTTTAATCTTCATCTTTACTTCTTTTGCTTTGGTCTGAATATTATGAAGATCTTTACATTAATGAATTTGATTTTTACTTCTATCATGTCTGAGTAGATTTTTATTCTAGGATTGGGCATAGCCCAATTAGGGTTCTTTGCTGTTATTAATTGATTTTTCTATTGTGATTACCTAATATAAATTGATTCAACTGTTATGCCTGCTGAGCTTTTGATAAAGTATTTGGCTAATATTTTGTCTAATTTTCGGTAGATAGTTGAAGTACCGAAAGGAGAAGATTATCATCGAAAACCTAACAGTTGAATAAAGAGATTCTAATCACAAAATTATATTAAGTTTCTTTAGGATTTGAATTAGTTAGCATTGATCTTAAAAGGGCTTAATTTAATTTGAATCACGAAAGTAGGCAATTAGGTTGATTTAAATACTATTATTAGATCTTGAAAGAGATTAGTAATTAACTTAGGCTAAACCATCCTCAATTATACAAATAATTACAATAGAAAAGATTTTAATTAATTGTTAAGGACCATAAATGTGGTAAAACCCCAATCTTAGATTTTTATAATTGAACTTTGCTTATTGATTAATTACTGCTCTTTCATTGAGACTCTTTATTATCTTTGATACTTTTTGTTGATTTAGACAACTTACATTGCAAATTTTAGTAATTGATAGTGAGATTTCTGTGGGAATCGATCCATATTTGTCGGTATCTACTACAACTACACTGTGCGCTTACAGAAAACACACATCAATTATATATGAATTTTTCCGAAGTAAAACAACAGCAAATTAATACATTAGAGTTTGTAAATTGATGTATGCCAATAAGTACTGCTAATATTTTTACCATTACTTTTAAACCCCCCGCCCCCCCCCCCCCCCCCCTCCTCTTTTTAGGCCTCCCGTCGAGGAAGAGGACAGACA
>JANHAO010007068.1:0-20600 GCA_026873985.1 Saraca asoca
GTGGCACGACCATGTTCTGGGTAAATTCTTCAATTTCTTCATTTTTGCTTTTCGAACTTCTTGCAGCACCTAACACGGCTTGGCTATGTTCCATGGCACGGCCGTGCTAGGTGTATTCTTTATGTTTTCTTGAATTTTTGCTTTATTTCTTGCATGTATTCTCCTTCTATCTTTTCCTTGATCTAAATGCAACTTCATTCTCTAAATTTCTTCCTTCTTTTCAATCTTTTTCATCATCCTGCATGAAAAATATAAACCAAGAGCAGTATCTAGGATAAAACATAAAATCAAGGTAAAAACACTAAGAAAACATAAAATACTATTAACAAAATGGAACAAAACTATCTTATTTTCATGCTTTTTTTCCCATTTATCACCTATCTGGCGTTCCATTTTGTTGGGCATCTCACTAAGCTTCTTGCCTGGCCAATGCCTCTCCTTCGTGAGGTTATGTCCTTGAGCTCATTGCTGTCCTTCATTCAGTAAGGATGAACTCAAGGTTGGTGGAGCGAGCTTGATTCTTTTGTGATCTGAGGCTTAGTTGACCAATTTATTGAATGCGTGAGCTGGGATCTCGCACTCTCGCCCTTAGCAGGCTGGGCATTCTACTTTTTACTGGGCCTCCGATCCTGCTTTGTGAGATCAATTTTTACCCACAACAAATTACCTCTACTCGGGTTCCATAGGGAAAATTACATATCAGGCCTCCATGAAAGAGACACATTAGAAGCTGAAGATGATGGTCTTCTAGAATCTCTACTTGTACCCTCATATCTTGATCTTTTTCTTGCACTACCTTTAGCATCTCTTTCTTTCTTCCTTTCCATAAACCTCACTTTTAATTCTATGGCTTAGCCATACATTTGTTCATATGTAGTGCCCTCAGAAACCTAAATAACATTAAAGTAATTGTCATTTAGGCCATCAACAAATTTCCTGGCCTTGTCTCTCTGCAAGGATCATATGCCTTGTAAACTAAGATAAATGAAGAAATTGAGTAGCATACTTAGAGACTGTTAACCTTTTTTTGTTTTGAATTGTTATATTCCTATGATTTAGCATATCATTGCCCTTCAAGAAAGAATTCTTGTAGGAAAGTTGTATGAAATATTTCCCAAGTGTTTGCTTTTTCTCTTGGTGATTTACTACTCTCCCAAACTTGGTACCAATACATAGTGGATCTATCTAGTTGGAATCCAACCAGCCTTATAGCAATATCCTTTGATCACTCAAGGACATGCTACAATCGTTCAATTTGATCCAATAATAGAAGAGGATCCACCAAAAACCCAATGTACAAATAATGAGGAGGCTTGAGCTTTTGAAACTCTTAGAGGTAGTTTCTAAAGTTCATAGGTGTTGGCCCTGTAGGAGGTGGAGGGGTGGTGGTATTTGTGTTTCTGGCCCTTCCTGTTGTTGTCTCTAAAGTTTTTGTTAGGTTAGTTCATCGACAAACTCATTTATGGCTCTTTGTAAATTTCTTCCCCATGCTAGGGCATCCGAAGTAGAAAGGCTAGCTAAAGCTCCAGTAGTAGAAGGAGTATCTATCTCATGCTGAAACGCCTCTGGTTGCACTTCTTCACATGCAACGCCACCTCTGCCCCTAGCATAGCCTTAGCCTCTAGCTCTACCTTTAACTCAAGGTGGTAGTGGTGAAGAGGATGGTTCATGTGAAGCTTTCTCAAATGCTTATTCAAATCGGCGTCCAATATGAGCCAAAGATTTAGTCCTATGCAGCATCTCTCTATTATTAGCAGGAGGATTTGTTTAAGCAATATTTAGATAAGTGTATATATACAAAAATGAAAAGTTTAGGAATTGCAGAGATTTTCAACATATATCATGGACTGGGTATCAACATATTTTTATTCATGTTTCATGCTCCTGGGTGCATTGACATGAACTCAGTATGTCTGTCTCAATTTGGTAATTTGAAATCTCTAATCATGCACCTACACTTTAGATCATGTTCTGACACCAACTTTGTTATGATCCGATCCACAGCATGTGACCGGCATAGAAGGTCACCGATAGGTAACTCTCTACAAGCCTAATAATGTAGTAAAATCTTAGATGTTACTTGCCTCCTATGTGGAGAGTGATAAACAAGTATAAAATAAGTAGGAAATGAGGACAAATCTAAACAACATAGACACATTTATAAAAACACTTCATCAAATTTCTAACAAAAATCTAATAGAGTTTTCCCTATTTACCGGGTCATGTGCACTAGGCCAATACAACAGTTAAGGGCTATATGCCCTACTTACAACCTATACAACTAAATGGAATACCACAGAAGCCTAGACATCACAATGCATGCAAACTATTGGGCAACAACCAAGTACAATTACATAAATGACTCAACTATACCAACTGCCAAAATATAACGATAAATATGCGTTCGGCTCTACAAAAGAAGTTTACCCAATCAAGGAGAAGACTCAAGTCTAGATGAATGTGGGTAAATAGCAGGAGTGGCCTTATGATCTAAAAACAAAAAGGAAAATGGAGTGAGTTTCTTAGAAACCTAGTGAGTGGATAACTCCCCAGGAAACCATAGATTAGTTTACAATTCATGTTCCAAAGTGAGGTAGTAAACATACATATATAGGGATATAAACATCAATTCAAAAGCATGGTATCAAATCTAAAACAATTAGAAATAAATACAATATTACTTTATTTTCCTGAATACTTATCAAACAACAAAGGAAACTAGTAATATCACTCTTACTTCACAAACTTTCAAGTAATAAAAAAAAATTTAAAATTTCTATATATATAATTAGAATCTAATGGGTAATTTCTAAAGGCAACCTGACCCAACAGATATCATTCACCTTATTCTTCCAACAGATATCCTCCCCTTATTCCTCCAATAGATATAATTCTATTACAAGTCCACTTGGAGGTTTTCTAAAGGAATTTCCAACTAATTCAAATTTCAAGAAAATTTAATTAACATAATATTTTATATAACAATACACATTAAAAAAAATAAAAGAACTATTTTCAACCAATTCATATATTGAATCATTTAACAACATAGTCATCAATTTCATCTAACATCATATTCAATAATTTCAACAGCCCACTACGGCATAATAACAAAGTTGCTAGCATCAAATGCAGTAAATAATACAAAAAGAATATGTATAATGTAGTACTCTAAATATATATATCATAACCTATGGTTTTATTATCAAAAACAAGGAACTAGCAACATTAAAATTACTTAATAATTATAGTAATCTATAATGTTTCAAATCATGATATCAGACAAACTAACCTTTGTAAAAAGGGTTCATAAAAAGGGTAGAATTATCCTCTCACCTTTAGATAGTAAGATGACGACTCTAAAATTATCTCTTCTTCACTCTTTTTTTTTTCCCTAGATCACAAAATTCCTAATAAGTTGGTCATCATCCACCTCTTATAATCTGTTTCAAATATAAATTAGGATCTATTAATTATTTAAACCTAGTCTTAAAACAAAAGAAAATCAAATGAAGAATAGTGTACAAATTGTTCACCAGATAAGTATTGTGTTAGGATTTCAACTCAGAACCATCAGCTAAGCAAGGGAAAGGAAGGAGATGAGTTGTCCTATAGCAGTCCACAAGGTTGATTGGAAATTGAGGTAGGCCAGCAAGCAAGACTAGCCACAGGGAGCAAAACAAGCTAGGTGAAGTTGTACTATTCGAAAAAAGAAAAAAAAAAGTGAAGCAGAGTAGCAACCACTTAGGTTGATAGACAGAAGATGGGTGGTGGTGCACGACGTTGAGTAGTGAAAATCAATGGTGGCCAAAGCATAAGCTAAACTGGAGGAGGGTAGAGACTGGCCAGTTGAAAGCTATCAGGCACCCCATAAGAGAAGAGAAGAGAGTAAGCAGAAGCTAGCCACAAATGGAGGAAGCCAAATTGAGGAAGAGGAAGGACGATCGGAGCAATGACGATCCCGCGCGGCCAGAGGAGAGAGAGCCAAAAATATGGAAGCTCTATTCGAGGAGAGAGAGATGAGCGCAAGAAGAAAAAGAAAAAAAGAAAAGGAAAAAGAAAAGAAAAGGAAAAGGAAAAATATTTATTTAGCCATAGAATAAAATTAGAACACTCACTATAACACACCTACTTACAATATTTTTTATGAAACAAATCATATATTAGACTATAAATTATGTACTTTTAACACATAATTTTACAAATTTACTACTAGCTTAATTTATTTATTAAAGTGCTATAAAATGTAGGTGAATTTATCATTTTTATACAATTATTACATCACAAATGCCATGTGGAAAGTGCTAGAGGAATTTCCAGCCATACCATCAGCCTCAATAGACAATATGATCCGTTTCCTGATTCTAAATAGAGCTACCCTGATAAATTTGATACTAAACTATTGTAAAAAAAAATCATTCAAGAGTAATTTTATTCTAATTCAATCTTTCGCCATGATAAATTTGGTGGTTTACTCAAAAGTTAATGAACAGAAAGTTTCAATTTGTCAAGCAATCTTCACGAATCAACAAGATCAGTATATAGAACTTTCTCAGATTAACTAGAGGCTGCCGTGGAAGAAGTTAGAAATCAATGCTTTGTTCATTACTGGAAGTTTGATCAGAAGCATGAAATCTGCCTACAGAGAAAGGAGCCGCAAATGGTGGTGGAAGATTTATGTTGCTCCCAAGCATGAGAACGACTGATGACATGGTAGGCCTATAATTGGGATCGTCTTGCACACATAGTATTCCAGTATGAATCCATCTCAAAGCTCCATCAATTGGGCAACTGTTGACTAAGTCAGGGTCCACAAATTCTAGCCCATTGTCTTCACTCCATAGTCGCCATGCCTGATTAGTTATATAGATTAGCTGGTATTTCTAAATTGTTTCAGCAGAAGAAAAACAAAGACACGGAGATTTACATGGGAGAGAAGACTTTGAGAACCATCTGACTGGTAGCGGCCACCATTCTTTTTCCCACTTGCAATTTCTAGCAACAGAACACCATAGTTGAAAACATCTGACTTGATGGAAAATAATCTCTCCAAGGCATATTCTGGTGCCATATAACAACTATAGCAATATAACAGGGGATATGCACTTAGGAAAACATTAAAAGGTTAGAGAATAGAAGAGTAGTATACAAGGCAATCAAGCATCTAATGAAGTTATAGTGAAATTTCTTTTATTCTTAGTTTGTTAACTGAGTCAATATTACTTCGATTTCTTATAATGTCAATTCTGTAAATTTCGGAAAATGAAAAACAACAATTATTTAAATAAAAACTCATAAATACATTAAAAAAAATGAGGGTATCCAAATCCAATAACTAATTTGTTTCCTTCAAGGAACAATGTCAACTTTGCAATTGGATGGAATTTAAAGAAAGTAGAACCTAGGGCTAAGTGGACTAGCTAGCCTACCATATGAGCTATGGCATGAAGAATATTTTGTTGTCTGTTTGAAGAAAGTAGCCAAATTATGCAGGTATGAAGATTGAATTTTGAGAAAATTGGATGATGTACTTACTATGTATCAACAACTTTATCAGTGTTAGCTTCAATTTGATGGCCACAAAAAATCCTAGCTGTCCCAAAGTCTGATATTTTTGGATTCATATCCTCATTTAGCAATACATTACTGACTTTTAGATCTTTATGAATAATTTTCGCCTGTGAGTCCTCATGTAAATACATAAAGCCTCTTGCAACGCCATTGATAATTTTTTTCCCGCATAGACCAGGCTAGTTCTTTACGTTTTGTTGGATCTGTTTTGCCAGGATGGCAATGGAAGGAATTCTGTCTGTCAGATAAAAAGCTCCTACTAGTGTCGATGACATATAGAGATAATCAGAAAGGGGCAGAGAGCAAACCATACAGGAAGGCATCAAGGCTAGTATTGGCCAAGTACTCAGAGACAAGAAGCTTTTCATTTTCCTCCAAGCAGCATCCCAAAAGCCTGACAAGACTTTTGAAGTTTTGCAATGACCATCACTTCATTCTTAAACTCTTCAAGGCCTTGCCTTGATAGGAACGAAAGCCTTTTAACTGCTACCTCCTTCCCATTAATCAACTCCCCCTGAATGCATGCCAACATCAAGAAAAACGTGTTATAGAATAATTAGTTAGTTGGCATCAGAGAAGCGAACTATGACATTCAGAGCAGTGCAGTTTTTTTAAAATTTTAAATTTCCCCGAGCCATGCATCATCATGCTTATTTTTCCTATATCAAGCAGCAGAATGATTTAGCTGCATGCATGTGTTGCTAATAAATCTAATAAATCACGATATTTTCCCTTTATTCATCAAAAGCTAAGATCTAAAGCATGCAATCTCATTTTTGTTACAAACTATTTTCCAATGAAAATTGCTATTTTACATATAATTAATTACACTATCACTCACACTTGTGTCCGTATTTTGATTCAAATTGACCTTACATGTTATTCAAAGCTGGTATCAATATAGAAGTAAAGTTTGGAATGTAACCTTGAAAACAGGCCCAAATCCTCCTTCCCCAAGCTTATTTTCATCCGAGAAATTGTTGGTGGCAACCTTTATGGTGCTCAAATTGTCCTCGTCAGCTGCATTCATTCCTTGATCATGTAAGTGTGAAGTTTGCGAAGTTTTCAATATAATCTCATCACTTGCTTCACCCCCTGAATCTGTAAATACTTGTTAGGACGTTTTCAGAAATCATCAAGGCCAATTTCAGTTAGAAGATGTCCAGAAGCTTCATATTGCAAGCCTCTTTGTCTTCTTTTCTTGCGGTAACATGAATAATACACGAAAGCCAGTAGAGTAGTAACAGCTGCTGTAGGTATTAATGTGGCGAGTATAATTTTTGTGATATTGTTTCCTCGCGCTCCTGCTCTTTCAAGAGTAGCATTACTATTGTTGTGAAACCTTAAATATCTAAGGACTGAGTCAAATTGAACATAACCAATTATTTAAGAAAATAGTGTAAGAAGATATATCTATCTTTTGTTGTGGGATTAATTGCTTATTCTTCTTACTGTGTTCTTTCTCCTAACGATCTTTATAAGAGTGAGTGAAATAAAAGATAAATGAAGGAAACATATCATAGATTCATAATATACTTTTTTGTATATTTTAATAAAGAATACAACCGTCATTTCTTTCCTTTCTCCATTATTGTCCATGCTCTCAACTAAATAATAAATTTGTCTCCATGTTAGTACTGGTTGGCAAAATATCAAACTTTCTGTCGAAGCTAATTTCCGTGTCCAATTGAGAAATTCATTAGTGCAGTGAAAAATATTCTTCCCTCGTTGGGAGGGATAAAGGCGAACAATCAAGACATGAGATCCAAAATTATTATACAAATAATTTGCATAAAGCTAATCTCACAACTCAATTTGTACACCTCCATTCACAATTCAACAAGCAATTGACTCCAAGCTCTTTCGTAAAAATGGAGATTAAAGATATATATTATAATCGAAATATAAAAGTAAAAATAGAAATTCCTAAATCTTAGGTACAAAGCACAGAAACCTATAGAACCTACCATTTCCTTCTCCATCTGGTAGGGGCAACGCATGAGAATAAGTCCATATATTTCATATGTAATTATAACTATTTATCTTTAAAATTATAAAAAATTAAAATTTAATTTATTTAGATTTCCAAACGAATTTTAATTTCTTTTTTATGATTTTAAACAAGAGGGTAGAATAATCATAATCCTTTCATACATAAGCAGAGAAAAAAAAAAGAGTAAACAAGAAACAACAAAAAGAAGTTATTATAAAGCATAATTTGATAGGTACCTTGTGCAGAGGTATTATTGTGGGATGAGGGAGGAGGAGGCACTTGCCTTAATGTCACGGGCCGATAGCTATTTAGTCAAAATCATGTGGTGCATGATATCAACTCTTAGCCAACATGCTAGCCTTCCAATAAATTTGAGTCATACTTGGATAAATAATCAGGGCCATAAAGATTTTATCATTCATACAATCAAAATCCCATGCGCAACATGTCCACAAGCCAACATGAGCATGTAACTGAAGCATTAGCATATATCGAGTCTTAAAGAATGTGCCACACAAGAAGCCTATAGTGCATATCGAGAAAGAACTTTTTTTAGAAATAAAGAGAGGGACAACTCTATTTTATTAATATATATCTCATTACATAGTTTTAAGTGTGTATATGGAGTATCTTTAAGCTCCACACTCTGATCTCTAGCCCGAGTCACAGTGGCTACCCAGTCACCAGACTCACCATCTTAAAGAACATTCTAAGCAAAAGGCCCTAATGGCAGGAGTGGATACACTTTTTCCAAGTTGACATAAGGACTTTTCTCCTAACTCCTAAGGATTTTAATGCACCATCTCATATGGACACGAAGATAAAAATACAAAGATCGCAATCATGTACTTTTCTACTCGTATTGGACAAACAATGCTAAAAAGCCATAAAGACCTTCGGCAAGGGAAAAATTCAGAAAAATAATTTACAAGTGCATTTGCTCCCAAATTTGCTTAGTAAGACCTCCTTTTCATGCTTGATTTTTAAGCTAAGTTTCATATTGAGCATGTTTGCCTACTGAATTAGTTCACAAGGCTGACTTGTGACATTCTCCCCCACTTCAAATGTCAATGCCCTCATTAATGCCTCAATTTGACACAACTTCCATGATGGTTTCTCCTTTCAAGCACTAGCTTTTCGAATCTTCATGTAAGTCTTCAATCTGCTCTACTCGAACTACTTCCTCAACCATTCTACTTGTCTCTTTAAACTAACATCATTTAAGAGGCTCTGATGAATGGTACCCTCAACCTAACATAACTTTTAAGATCATCATCAATTTGTTACTCCTCAGCTCCTCCCTTGACTTCCTCCTAGCTCTGTCTCCTTTGTTAGCCTAGGTTACCCTAGCCACATATTTTCTTTAGTTTTAATGTTGAAAAATAATTTTAGTTTATAAACAAGTTTTATACCTAACTATATACTTTAGTGTTTGTTGTGTGTTTTTACATATTCAAACATTCAAAATTCGCGATTCAAGAGATCCAACTTTAGATCTAAGTCTTTATTTTTTTTAGAATCTTTTGTAAATGAAATCTAACCAATTTGATCTTCACAACTTCAAATATTTTTAATTGATATTTTGAGGAAGAATAAACCATTTGAAGAGAGGAAAAATTAGAGAAGCTATTAAATGATCTTTCACAAATATAAATTTTATAAAAACTATTTTTTACTCTGAGAATCGATTCATGAATTGATTCATAGAAGAACTTGTGAAAATCATATCAGAATCAATTCATCAATCAATTTGTGAAGTAAGTTTTTTTTTTTGAATTTTTTTTTTACCAGAGGTTGAGATTTTGAGCTAAATCAATTCACCAGTCGATACAATTCTTAATTCAATATGCTATGATTCGATTTATGAACCGATTTAGTCAAGAATGTTCTTCATGAACTGCATATGAACCAATTCACAAATTGATTCATAAATAGAAAATAGTTGTAATCACTCTGAATCGATTTATGAACTGAAAGTTAGTTATTCTGTTAGAGTCTATTACTAGCAATTCAGGAGCCTGGTAATCCTGAAGTTTTTCTTTTAATTGAAGTGGTGATTCGGCTGAGGATTATCCAAGTGGAGTAAACTTTATCTATAGTTTCAAGTGAAGTTGAACCACTTTAAAAATTTTGGTCTTCCTTACTTTCTTCTCCTATTCTTTTACATTTCATTACTGCATAACATCTATACAAGATATTGATCTACTGTTTATACAATTAATTAATTAAATTTCAAAGAAATTAACCTGTTGCATTATCTTTTCAAGAAAATAGATTAATTAAGGTGTATACATATTCCCCTAAAGGAATAAGGGAAAGATCTCATTATTATCTATGTTTAATTCTAATTTGTGGGACCTGACAGTTGGTATCAGAGCTTTGGCTCTTGATACATCTTATTGTTTTTCTTGAAATGGATTCAATTTTTTTCCTATTACCTTAATGGCCCGTATGCACTAGCCCCCAGGCTTTAACGGTGAGCACTACACATATTGGAAATAAAAGATTAAAGATTTTATAGAAACTATAAATGTTGATATGTGGGAATTGGTAGAAGATGGTTATGAGCTTCCTAGAACCACTACAACATTTTTGACTTTTGACAATGGCCAAAAACCGTTGCCTAAAGTGTTAAAATGGTTACCTATAAGAATAGGCAATGGTTTTTGGTCGTGCTCTTATCGAGTGTTACCTATTCTTTTAGGCAATGATTTTTATAGGATTTCTGGCAACAGTTGAAAAAATTGTTGCCTATTGTTCAATTATATGCAACAATTTTTGTTGTTTTATTTGGCAATGCTTTCTCACCGTTGCTAGAATTAGCAATAGTTAACAAGTGTTGTCAATTACATTAAAGGCAACATATAAAAAACTATTACCTATTCATAGGCAACGCTTATCAATCATTGTCAGATGTAATAGGTAACAGTTTCTTTATAGATAGGCAATAGTTTTTTTAGTTGTTGTCAATTATATTAAAGACAACATGTAAAAACCATTGCCAATTGATCATAGGCAACAGTTATCAAGAGATAGGTGATGCTTTTACATTGTTGCTAATCATAAGCATTTATTTAATTTGTATTTGTCACATATTTTTTTTAAATCTAATTTGAGGTATGTATAAAAAAGAAAAATTAAAACATTCATTTAATTAAAAAACAAATAAGACATTTATTTCATTAAAAAAATAAAGTGCTGAATATAATTGAGTATCTATTATTTCAATCTCAAAAAATAATTTTACCTAAATAAATCCTTTCAACAAATTAATAATATTCTAAATAACAAGAAGTCTAAATCATATTCTCCACCAATCAACCTTCCAGTGCTGATGCTCTAGAAATAATCTCAATCAATTTAGTAGTAATTGATGCTTGACAAGTTCTATTACAAAAAAGAACATAGATTACTTAGTGCACCATGAGATGCTATCATTCCTTTAAATCCATGTCTTTTCATCACACCCTGAGACAATGAAGATAATGAAAATCAACATTGAGATACTTGAAACACTGAAGAGAGTTTTACACTTATTACTTAGTGGCATCATATTATAATGTTATTCCTGCTTTACTCACATGCAAGGATTGAGCATGAGACAGATAATAACCAACTGATATACAAAAGAATATCTATATATAAGAAGGTAAATTGAAATTACATTCATTAATGATATATAAAATAAAAAGTAAGAAGGCACCAAAATAAACACCCTACTAGAAAGCATGCATCAAAATAATCTCTTTATGACCTTCAAAGAGCTCAAGCCAACAAAAATATAATGTAATGTTCAATCAAAAGCTAGATAAAAGAAATTTGTACATAAAAATGGATGTTTGCAAATGATTGAATCCAACCAGCAAAACACATAAACAAGTGATGAAACCATTACATTTAACTCTTATTGGTTCCTTAAACTTCAGTAACTGAGATTAAATTCATTCTTGGTGTGTCAATGGCTTCAAGTGACATGCAGAAGCAATATCTACTAGGAAAGGGATAATTCGTACTTTGAAGGATGCTTAAAATGTTCAAGGTATTCTAGGGAAAATAATTATAACACTTATGAATTTTGGACAATATATGGGATAAATAGTTACTTTGGCCCAGCTAATAGGACTAAGATATTCCTATACAACGTGAGTAAGTATAACATGGTATTAAAATAAATCATTATTCTAAAGATAAATTAGTGGTAACATTTCAATTTGCTAACAAATCAGAATTCATAATGACCTACTAGTAATTTTCTCTCACGGGTCTCATTTAGCAACCCATTTAGACAAGTAAAAACCACCAAAATAGTGCATTGTCCCAGAGGTAAAATCTAATCCTAAATAAATGACAAAAACCCAACCCAACTGCAAAAGATCCAATCAAGCATTAGAAAGAAATTAAACATTATTTTACTTGCAAATCACTAAATTTTCAAACTTTAAGTTATAATAGTAACACTAGAAACATGCCCAACACTAAGAGCAGCAGGGCAGAAAATAAAAATATCCCAAGAATAATTACCAATAAGTATAAAAAAATAAAAATCCCACTCACAAGAATATAACCTTGATAAAATTGATAAATAGATGAAGCAAGAAGACTCAACATGATGGGACAAATGGGAGGCTTATCAATTGTCACCTAACCATATATAACCTTTTTATTTAAAAAATATATATATAAAGAAATCAGCAATCACCAAACTTAAGGGAGAGCTTTGTTGTCAAGTTATATGAAATGTAACTTTGGGAGCAAAGGATGCCATATTATATTGTATGACATGGCATATCCATGATGAAAAAAGGAATAATCCTTACCTTAACACACAAATACTTTTCATGATGCAAGGTTTTGACAAAACAAGACACCAGGATCTAAATTTTAGAAAAAAAATATTACATATATATAATTCTACAGCCATACAGTTGAACATATAATAACCATATGTAATAAGTTTACACACTAACCAGAAGAGCCTAATTTTCAGGATTTGTGTTGTCTAGAAACACTCTTTGATGCAACCTTAGCTACTCAACTTGAGGATTTTTTGCCAAGACTTTCCGCATGTTAGCAACAATGTTCTACCAAAGCAATATACCACTTGTCACATAAGAATTGTCTTAAGATACTCAATGGTAGAGAAAATATAACTAAATAAAAATAGTGAAAATAATCCTCACATTAATCTTTTTGGCATCCAAATGATTGATGGCTAGGTGGGTTTTGATCCGCCAATGTGTTTTCTGATTGAGATTTTGCACAACATTAACTGTAAACTTGTGGTTTGGAATGTGAATGGCTTCACGGTCTTCACCTCTAATAATTGTTGGTGACCACCAGCCAACATGCTGCATATTGAAAAAGCATCAAAACTCAAAGAGAATTTTCAAAGGGGCCCCAGAAGCACATTTATTATTTACATATTTTTTTGTTTATCTCTTTAAATATTGGATCTGGACCCCCTTAATTTTTCACCTTGTTAATCAAAGAGTAAGACACAATCTCTTATTCTAAGACCCACAGGTTTTTTGAAACCCACCATTTCAATACAAAAGAGATTTTTGTATCTTTCTCTCTCCTAAATTCACACCCTCAATTTCTTAAAAAGAAATTGAAGGGATCCATATTCTTAGATATTACATGGAATTTATATGACATATATGTAGTATGCAACTACTGCATTTAAAGATAAAAATGAGGAAATTTGACATCCTAAGACTAACCTCCATAGTACCAAAAACTTTATATCCTTCAATTTTCATTTGAATCCATTCATTTACCACAATGGTCGAGTCGCATGAATCATTGCACTTGAAAGGAAAGGCCCAAATATCTGAAGACAAAATACTTGAGGTCAATATATGCCACAACATTATTGTTGTCACTAAAATGTGAGGGAAGTTGGGCTATTTGAAGCAATGAAGCAATAACAAATCCTACGCCTCATGATCAGTAAGAGTCAACAAAACTGTCCCAAGACCTCCTGCTATAACCCATTTTTGGGTAGACAAACCCAACAATTCCATAAACAATGAAAAAGTAGCAACCCATATAGAAGAATAAATAGCTTTAACTATGAATTGCAATCCTATCTAACAAAAGTATACAACTAGTTATAACTGGAATTGAATCGCAACTAGCAATTCAATAAAAGATCAATACACCAAACTTGGGTTTTTACAGACATCTTCAATAAGTGAGAGTTTGTGATGCTACTAGTTTTTTTAGAAATATATACATCTACTACATACATAGAAGTAATAAGTTATGCTTGTTTATAAATATAGAAAACAATGACCTATGATATTCATGTGCTCCCAGATTTACACATTTTGATGTTATGGTAATCAAGGCTGTCTAAACCTCCACTCATCCCAATCACCTGAGCTGAAGATCAAGTGGCTTATGACCAGTTGATTGATAAATGATTGCAATGCCATGCTTTAGCAGACAATTACAGTAGCAATTAACTCTTAAGAGGTGCTTAAAAACTCAAAATGAAAACTCAGTTGATAGTTTACTAAATATCTTTGAAGTACAATAAATCTAGTTACCATTTCATAAAGCAAAGATTCATACATTTCTTGTCTCACTGGTGTTAGCACTATCCACAAAGAATTTCTGTGCTTGTTGAATCACACTGCATTAAAATATCATATTATGTTTAGTTCTATGGAGCACCTTTTATTAGGCACTATAACAATGTAACTTGGAAACCTATATCAGATTGAAGAGTAAAGCTAACTACAAAATAACATAAAAAATTTATAACTGAACTATCCAATAATACAATAATGAAACAACAAGACAACAAATACTCTAAGGTATTAGATTTTTTCATTAGAGTAGAATAAAAGATGGTATTTCTCCTAGAAATGGAAGAAGAGCATAAAGAACTAAAATATTGATTACTTCAACTGCAAGTGATTAGTTACATCATTAACTCAAATGACCAAATTGTGCTACAATTTTAGAAGGTCATGAAGAAGACAAGGAAAGAGACATACCTAGATAAACAATAGGCAAAAGCAAGTATAGTTGATAATGATCGTACAAAATTCAAGAGCCTTTCCTTAACAACTTGGCTAGCTTCTGTTGGTAGAAATAGGATCTAGTGCTCTGCAATTAGTGTAACAAATTAGCTTATGAAGTTTAGGTTCATTAAAAAGAGATATGATGTGTAAAGTTATAATGCCATATAGATGAAACCTACACATGAGT
This sequence comes from Saraca asoca, assembly GCA_026873985.1. Classification (NCBI taxonomy): domain Eukaryota; kingdom Viridiplantae; phylum Streptophyta; class Magnoliopsida; order Fabales; family Fabaceae; genus Saraca; species Saraca asoca. The sequence continues at coordinate 14,786 of JANHAO010007068.1, forward strand.
ATAGCTTCAAACCACAATAGCAACGACTGAAGATAAGAAGTTACTACATAGTGTGTCCTACTTTTCTTCCAACTGCTATCTATCCTCTATAGAAAAGTGTTCCATATTAAGTAATAAATGGAAATATAAATCAAAGATGAAAAAAGTTAGAATAATTGCAATACACATTAAAAAACAGGTTTCTTGTCTGGCACATTAATGGGCCAACACCCTTTATCACAAAAATGATGATGCCAATAGCTGGAATCAACTTCACTATGATGGGACTACTTTGTATTACATTGTAGGACCTAAAGAAACAATATGTTAAGGTTTTTACAAACCACAACAAATAAAAGATAATGGTGGAAGAACTAAACACATAGCACTGAAATTGCTTTGCTTTGCTTAATTGTAACATTCTGATAGAAACGTTTACCATAAAATTCAACAACACAACTGAAAATCAAAGCTATAGATGGAGCAAAAAATAAATAAAGCAAAATAGTGCATATCAATAGGAAAGATAGAACCCCCTTATCTGTACATATTCTAATCTACAATCCCATGAAACTTACCTTTCGAATGCTATGGCAGCCACCTTAACAACCAATAGCTCTCTTGGTTGACCTAATCCTAGAAAAGAGTGGCACTTAAAAGCATTGGCTTTGCAAGATATTGTATATATTGGCTTGTTTATATTGTGAAAGGGTCTCCAAAAATCTGGTTTTAGGAACTGCAATACAAGACCAACTTAAGTTATTTCAGATATATTGGAAACATCAATGAGACATATATTGCCATGCAACTTTTTGAAGGAATCTCACATTAGTAAGCAAAAATAAACTTAATTAAAAATTACTCTCAAATAACAATTAAATCCAAGTCTCCTCATCTTGAAAATGGAGAAGTTATAGTTTTCCATCTCATTGCTAGATAAAGAGCTAACCATCAGTAAATCAAGCCATGCATAGGATGTGATGTCTAAAAAATATCACTGAAATTGGAAGCTACTGAATAACTTATTTCATCAAGTCAATAAAACTTCTATAGATTTTATGACATGTGAAACTACCTTGGACTCAGATATGATTATGGATTAAAATTATGTCAGGAAAAGACTTCCTGAACTTGTTATTGATTTGAAAGACAACAAATGCTATAAAATTAAATTAGCATTAAAAGTACATATTTGAATAAAATGAGAAGATAAACACATAGTAGTAGTAGTAGTAGTAAACAAAATGCCACCACAAATTTTTAGTCTATGACTTACCAATTTCAGTTTTGCAGTTTGCTAGTAACCAATAAGACAATGTAATAACATTATAAGCCCCACAATTCTTTTCTTCATTGAAATACATAGATCTTATAGATGAAACCTTAATTTCAACCTAAAAGGGGATAAATCAAACAAACCCCATGACTAAAAGGGAAAAATTCATCATAATGTAATTAGAAAGATCAATCAAGAGAGAAAAATTTTTTGATTTTGATATGACTCACAGAACTAATCTAAATGTTAGATATGGTTTCTTTCTTTTGGTTTGGTGAACTAAATAATAATGAATGTCAAGAAACAAAAGGTAATACTTATGGCTGTGAAGTGCTTGAATGGTACTATGGAAGAAGATAAGAATGGCTTTCTTTTTTCTTGTCAACAAGTATTGTGATGAAAGAACCATTTGTTTTATTATCTCACTTGCCTTCTTCTTCACTCTTTTCTCTTAATTTCCTCTTCAGCTTCTCTTCAACATCCTGTAAAAACTTGAACTTTGGAAACTTGGGAATTAGATGTGACTAAAAATATATATTTATCAAATGTTAATCTAGAGAAAAGATTATCCCTATGGGATGGCAAGAGGGCTAGATCAAATTAAGGATCGCAAAGATTTTTTACAAAAAAAAAAAGTAGTTCTTGAATGTACTAATAGATTTCTTTCATCTTCTCTCCAAATACATTTTGTGCACCTAATACATATTCAAAAAACCATAATAAAGACTTACCTGAACCGAGTACTTGATAGCAAGACTGGCAACGGTGTCTCCACGCATAATTCGATGAGAGATCACAAACTTTTGCAACCCATTGTCTCCCCAGAAGCTTCTTGATAGTGGATTTCCAACCACATCTCTCAATTTCCAAGGGGCTAGAAAAGCTCTGGTTACAATTTCCTTTTTCGATGCCATCGATTTTCAGACTTAGCACATGCAACCTGATCAAGCAAGGTCTAGAATTGCAAGTTTCTTGAATATAATCCAGTGGATGTCCCTGCATACTGGTGCTGAGAAATGAGAATTCATCAAAGAAATCACAATGGAAGAGCTTAGAGAAAGGGCTGAGCTCAAAGGACCTAAGGTTTTCTTAGATGGTAAAAAATGAAAGCTTATGAGATGTTTGAAAATGTTGCCATCATCTTCATAGCAACAGCAACCCATTCAAATGAAGATTCTTAACTTGAGAGAATGATGAAGATAATTTGGGTTTTTGATTGGACTTCTAGATGGACAAGAGAAGAAGTGGCTTGCTGAGTTACTGACTAGTGGTTTTGCAAATGACTTTAACTCACGCTAGAGGCCAATACCAATTGGATGATGTAGATAATGCTGAAGTAGAAGCAGAAAGAGTAGAAGCAGGGAGGCTCAGGCTAAAGGAGAATGCACTAGCTAGGATATAAAACCAAAAGCAGAGTGGGGAAAGGGAATTAATCGGTGTGTGTGTGTGTTTATTAAGTGATTATTTATGGCAACACTTAAAAAACTATTGTCTATTATAACTATGGCAATAGTTTTAAGTGATTATTGCCTAAAATTAGAAATAAAGGCCATAATAAAAAAAATTGTTGCCTATTCTAGTTATAGGCAACAGTTTTTGATTGTTGCCAGGTTTAGTGTTGCCAAAGGCCCAAAATGTTATAGTGAACTGTAATTAATGGTGAAGTTCAATTAAAACCAAAATCTTTATGAACTAATGATGAAAGAAAGAAACATCTGTTGGCTACTAAAGTGAAATGGATAATATCTAATTCTTTGTCTCCTAATGAACATAAAAGACTTTCTAACTATAACACTGCTAAAGAAATCTGGGACACACTTGAGATTGCTCATGTAGGTACATCATAGGTAAATGCTTCAAAGGTACATGTCTTAATGTCTCAATATGAGATGTTTAAGATGGATGAGGGTAAGTCTATTAAAGATTTGATCCAAAGAATTATAGCTATCACTAATCATTTAATTTTGCTTGGAAGAAATTTTGAAAACATAGATCTTGTTTACAAGAGACTTAGATCCTTAATAGAAGAATGGTAACCCAAGATCATAGTAATAAAGGTGTCTTTGAAGATAGGCATCCTTACTATCTAGGAACCTTTTGGCAACTTGGAAGAGTATGAATTGGAGTTAAAAAGATACAAAAAAAATAAGGATGACAAAAAGAAAAAGAGTCTAGTACTTAAAGCTTCAAAGGTGTTAGAATCAAATAAAAAGACTTTGAGAGTGATATGGATGCACTTGACAAACTTGATAAAGAAGATATAGCATTTCTGAGTAAAAGATTGTAAAAGATCACAAGAGAGAAGAGGAGTAAAGATAGAAGAAAACCAACTCCACAGAAGAAAAATCTCAACAATAATAAAGCTGAGTAAGGGAATTCAGTCAGCATAGTTCCTACCTGCTTTGAATGCAAGAAACCTAGCCACATCAAGCCTAATTGGCCAATCTATCTGAAGAAACAATTGGAAAATGAAAGAAGGAAGAGAAGATCAACTAACAAGAAATCTAGCTTTGCCATTTGGGATGAAGATCAAGTAGATTCTGGTGCAAAAGAGGAAGAATCTGAGGAAGATGCTTTGCTATGTCTTATAGCCAGATAAAGTGACAATTTTGAGGTATTTGGTAGAAATTCTTTCTCTGCTATCTCTGATAATGATAACTCTGAATCTGAGAAGGAATCTAATGCTGAAAGTGATGAAGAAGAACTAGATTATCTATGTCTTAGGAAATATGATTCATTAGTTCAAACTAGGAAACAATTTACTATTACAAAAAAACAAGCATGAAAACCTGATTCAGAAATTTGAAAAGTTAGAAAAAGAAAAATCTAGTTGGATTGTATTAGTTGAAAAACTAAATGATAAAAAGAAGTGTGAACAATGTACTAAATATAAAGCTGAAATTGAAACTTTAAATGGAAAACTACAAAGTTTTTCAGACAGCAGCAAAAAGTTTGAAGAAGTGCTGCTGAATCAAAAAATTTCATATAAAATGACAGGTTTAGGATATAAGCAAGCTTTTTATAGAAGATCTAAAAGGTGGAATCCTACACATATCACTTGCTGTTATTGTAATTATAGGGGTCACCATATAAGAGATTGTCCTTTTAAAAATGGCAGTTATATGGTAAGACAAAATGAAAAACTAATATGGTTACCAAAGTCTACTACTATTAGAAAAATTTCTACTATTTCTACTAACAAAATTGGACCCAGAATTCAATGGATAACACCAATGCTACTATGATCTAAATGTTGCAAAAATGTGAAGGATAGAGCACAAATCTATGGTTTTTGGATAGTGGATGTTCAAGACATATGATTGGAAACAAGGATAAGTTCATTTTTATTAGGTCCCAGATTAAAAATTAAATTGCCGAAAAACACGGATCTTGCCCTTAAGATCATTGGATCTATTTTTGGATTCTTCTTAATGAGTTGCACAGTTACATTAGTTTCTTTGACAAATTCAAAAGAAAGATGATAAAAATAAATATTGGAACAAATTTGCTTAGAATTAAGATGAATTAATTGACAATATGAATTAGCAATGTAGCAAAAATAATAATGTAGTAATGAATATTGTAGAAACTAGAATTGCATAAATTGGAAAATAATTGTGTAGTAAAAATAATCAGGAGATACAAATTTTTAAAGTGATTCAACATAAATTAAAACTGCAATTCAAGTCTACTCCGCTTGATCTTTCATCAATCAAAAGATCGCTTCAATTAAAAAGAAAACATCAAGATTTTACTAGGCTCCTAAACTACCAGTTTTACCACAAGACTTTATAGGCTTCTTGCTAACCTAGAAGAATTGAATTGGGCTCTTCCAAACCTAAACACATAAGATTTAAACAAAAATCTTACCAACCTAGAAGACTTAAATTGGGCTCTTCCAAACCTAGAAATCAGATTTCTATTACCAAAAATCTAAAAGAAAGTAATAAAGAAGAAGTTAAGAATACAAAACCAGAGTTGAGATGAAAATGTCAAATAGAACTATCTGAATCTTCAACAAGAAAGCTCTAGGATCATTGAATCAATCCAAATCAAAGAGGTAGAAGAGATGAGAGAAAAGTTTTTCACACTTGAATAATGAAAAAAAAACAGTGCAAGATCGTTTAAATAGAGAAGGTAGTTAGGCTTGAATAACTGCTGTAACCGTCTATAACAGAATAACAAACTTTTAGTTGCAGCATCAATTACAAATGATTATAACTAACAAATCGGTGTGCTAATCGAAGTGTAGTCTATTAGTCATAGCTTTCGCATTGATTACTACATTGAAGTAGCCATTTTTCCCAACCTTTGGTAAAACAATTTTTCAAATCTGTATTTCATGCATCATTGTAGCTTCGATTGCGATATGAATTTTTCATAGGTTCTTCAATGCATCGATGTGCAAATTAATTCATGAAGTGAAAAATAGTTTTATAGCTTTCTTCAAGTGGTTTAAAAACTACCTCATTTTAAAAATCATTTTAAGAAAAATAATTGGAGCTAAATTGTGAAAAATTCACTTATAAAAGATCCTATAAAAATCAAAATAAAATCCTA